>PVIA01005887.1:0-61974 GCA_004024845.1 Tonatia bakeri
ATCAATGTGCGGTTGCTGGGGGACATGGCCTGCAACCTAGGCATGTGCCCTGACTGGGAATCGAACCTGCGATACCTGATTCGCAGCCCGCGCTCAATCCACTGAGCTACGCCAGCCAGGGCTGGGCTGAATGTAATTTCAATTCCTTAACAGTTAAGGAGTAATTACATTTATACAGTCCTAAAATTATTTTGGTCCTTTGAAGGCAACCATGAGGCTGATGTGGCCCCCCGTGAAAATGAGTTTGACACCCCTGATAACATGATTTCCAAATATTTCCTCCCATTCTGTGGGTTAGTATTTTACTTTCTTGACAGTGTCCCTTGAAGTACAAAATTAAAAAATTTTGATGAAGTCCACTTTGTCTACTTTTTCTTTTGTTGCTTATCCTTTTGATGCCATATGTGAGAAACTGCTTATTGATTTTTAAAGTTCTTTGCCTAATATCTTAGGCATAATTTCTTGGTTCTCTGTGTTACAAACACCCTCACCTAATTTGTGACTTATCTTTCTACTCTATGGTATTTTTTAAAAGGGTGCTTCACGATTGATTAATTTAAAAGTCCTATTCAGAGATGAAAATTAGATTGCATTTAGATACACACTTAACAAGTGACCTTTTCAAAGATGGTTTTTAAAGAAAGTGTTAAGACTTCAGAAAATCCAGGACAGTCACCACAGAAATGGAGAGTTTCTTAAACAAACAAACAAAAAACACCTTTTTCAAGTACCCAACTTCAAGCATACACAGAACGCAGAAGAGGAAGAGACGCCCCCAGGTCCCACCCTCTGCCGCATTGCCCCCCCCCCACAGGCCTCCTCCTGCACGCTTCAAAGCCCGTGCAAGGCAGCGCATCACTGCACCTGTACACGCTCCAGAATGCATCTCTCTCTAGTGGATGAGGACTTAAGGAGAAAAAGGAAAACAAAAGAAAAAAACCCACATCTTTACGGCATCTTGGAACTAGTCTAAGTTTGTAATCCGAACAACGTCGAGTCTGTCGATTTTCATCTTTACAAGTCTGCACTGTGGGGGCCTAACGTAAGAAACCCCCACTTACACCCTGGTTGCAGCGGCACTCCCCAAAACGTCTTAGAAAAGGTGCGTGCTTTCGCCCTTCCTACTGAAGTCTTCAATCCAACCTAAGGTCGGGTGCAGTGTGAGGCCCACAGTAGCCCTTACACCATTAACTGGGAGGCTTTGAAAACATTCCCTTTAAGAGGAGGAGCAAGACAGGGGGACCATCACTTTCATTGCGTGCCAGGCTGGAAGTCATGTCGGTAAAGTGAACGAGGAAATGACAGGAATCAGAAAGGAAAAGGCAAGACTGTCATTACTCTCAGGTAATGTATTGTATTTGTCTGATTGGAAACCCCCAAAAATGTTCAAATAACTTAGTAGCTTCAGAAGAGAGTTTCCAAAATCAGTTACATTTCTATACTGTAAGTATAAATTTTCCTTTAATATTGCTTTAGCTATATTCCTCAGGTTTTTTGATAAATAGTATTTTCTAACTATATTATGACTTAAAAAAAAAGATTTTATTTATTTATTTATTTTTAGAGAGGGGAAGGGAGGGAGAAAGAAAGGGAGAGAAACATCACTGTGTGGTTGCCTCTCACATGCTCCCTACTGGGGACCTGGCTCGCACCCTAGGCATGTGCCCTGACTGGGAATCAAACCAGCGACCCTTTGGTTTGCAGGTCAGTACTCAATACACTGAGCCACACCAGCCAGGGCTACATTATGATTTTCTTGATGTGTTAACTCTTCAATTTTTAAACATATGAGAATTTTCCAGTTCTCTTTTTGTTATTGCATGGTGATCTGGGAATACAGTCTTTGCAATGTAATCTAAGCTCTAGCATTCTTTATTGAAAAGTCCACCTTTTCTGCTCTGACCGCAATGCCGCTCTGTCATACACCGTTTCCACATAGGAGACCAGTCTCAGGGCTCCCTACTCCGTGCCAATGCCCCGCTCCCTTAACTACATTTGCTGACTGAGTCCTTCAGTGTTAACACACAGAATGCATGAGTATCAAGACAGGCTTATCCCAGAGATTCAAGGACTGGTTAACGTTTAAAAATGGAACAATACAGTTCACTGCAAATACGCCATGGACATTTGCAAAGAATCTCTGTTATGCATTTATTTAGTATGATTCTCTACACACGTCTGTCAGATCTGCTGACCGCGCGACTCAGGCTTCCTGGAACACAACCAGTGCCAGGCTGCCTGACCCACCATTGCTGACTTACAGTAAAACACTCCGGCATGAAGGTGAATTTCTCTATTTCTCTTTCTGGTTGTTAATTCTTTGCATATTTTTCATAAATATGCATTTCAGTTAATTTTTAAAATCAGCAGATATACTAGTTAAAATAAGTCAACAAGAACAAGTCACCTCCTTTCCCGGTGAGTCTGTGGGAGTTTCGGTCGGGACACAACGACCCTCTGCACTTGTCTGCCCTCAAATCTACTTTGTCTGATGAACCCAGCGGCAGCTCCCTGTCTCCCTGGCACGTCCTTCCCAGCCTTTTTCTTTCATCCCTTTTATACCCTTATGTCTTCGTTATCTCATTTAAATGGCCTAAAAAGGGATTTTAAAAAATCTCAGTTGACAATATGCCCATTTCTTAGACCATCTCTGGCTACCTCCACTACCCCTGCCTCGTCCTGCCTGCCAGAGCAGCTGCAGAGACCCCGTTAAATCCAAACTCGGCCCATCCGCACCCACTCAGAGCCACAGAGGGCTCCCACTGCACACAGAGGAGCAGTGCGAGTGCTGCCCCTGGTCCGCGGGGTCTTTCGTGATCCGGCAGGTCCCCACCTCACAGTCCTCATCTGCTGCCTGCTGCTCCTCCTCCCTGCACCACAGCCCCATGGGCCTGTGTGCGTTTCCCAAACACAGCAGCCACAGTCCCCCTTCCAGGCACGTGCTCCCCGCACGCTGTTCCCTCTCCCGGGAATTCCCTGCCCTAGCCCTCTGCTGGCTTACTCCCTCCCCTCGGTAGGTCTTCACCAAAGCACCACTCTTCCTGACTACTGTTTCCAGTGCCGACTCTCCCATCCCCAGCTTTTTACCCTGGCTTTACTCTTTCTTCTTCAGAACACTTACTTCTGTCTAATGAACTGTCTGTGTCACTTACTTGGTTTGTTGCCTGTCTCTCTTATTAGGGACTTCGGGCTGTTTTGTTCACTGATTAGTACCTAGTATCTGGCACTTACTAGATGCTCAGTAAATATTTGTTGAATGATCCGCTCTTTGACTTCAATTGAAATATTTAGTCCACTCACAGTTTTGTAATTACTAATATTTTTATTTATTTCTACTGTCTTAAGTTGTGCTATTCCACCTTTTCTGTTTTCCTATTTATGGGCTTATTTTTTTCTTCATTCTCTTTCTCTCTACTACTTTGGAAGTTTAATATTTCTATTCTTTTAGTAGTTATTCTATTCATTTTTGCATCTGTATAGAATAACTATGAAAAGCTGAAATTAATCAATGTCTTTAACCTCCTCACGGTATAAAATCAAGTTCGACTGCTTTAAAAGTGAGACTGCTTTAAGTGATCATACCCTCCCTCTTGAGTTACATGATAATGGTGTTGAATATTTGTATTCCCTCCCTCTCCCCCTTTTCTAACCTCCTAAAAATCTTATCATCAATTAATTGGTTATTTTCACATTTGCCCATATTTTTACACATTCTTTGCTCATAATTCCTCTTTGTGTCTCAGCCTTATTCTGGTATCACTTTCCTGTGTTCTTTAGAATCTTTAGAATTCTTTAGAATTTTTCCTTTTGCGATGGTTTACTAGTGGCCAATTACTTGGGGGGTTTATGTCTTGGAAAATGTCTTTATTTCATCCTAATCCTTGAAAGATACTTTTGCTTAAAATACACGTCTGGTTCGGTGGTTATTTTCTTTCACCGAGGCAACGTCACGCTGTACTGTGGTCTCCGCTGTTGCTGTTGGGGAGCGTGCGGGCGCAGACCTGGCGTTCCTCCAGTGGTAAGCCTCCCTTCTCCGGGGCCGCCTTCCCCACCCTCGCCGTCTGTGTTGTGCGTTTGTTTCAGCGTGGCGTGTCTAGGTGTGGATTTCTTGTGATTTGCTGCAACTTGTGTAGATTTCATTAGTTTTGAAAATATTTTTTAGCCACTATCTCTCAATTATTGTCCCTGTCCTGTTTATTTTATTATTATTTTTTAATTTCCAGAACTCCAGATATCTATTAGGGCTTCTCACTTGTGTCTTTCCCACCCCTTTTCTTTCTGTGCCACATTCCAGATGAACTCTTTAACATGTCTTTGAGCTCATTAAGTCTCTCTCCAGCTGGGTCGAATCTGCAGTTAAGCTCACCCATCAATTTTTAAACTGTAATCACTATGACATTTTTTCATTCTAAAAATGCTATTTGGTTCTTTTTCAGATCTGCTTGGTCATAATTTTAATCTCTTGGTTTTACTCATATTTTTCCTCCCTCCTTTAATTTCTCTGTGTAAGAGCACTTACTTTTTACTGTATATCTGCTAACTTCAGTATCTTAGTTTTTGCAGGTCCAACACTGTTCTCTGTGGCTTTGCTGGCCTTTGTTTGCGGTGCTCTGCTTCCTTATTGTTTCGGATTGTAAACTGTGACCCTGCAGTTCTCAGAACTGTACCTCTGGGGATTATCGGAGTCAAAGTGGGGTTCCCCCAGAAAAAACTAAGCCTTTGGTTCTATGAGGTACCTGGGGCCACGGCTAGTTTGGGGCTGCCTTACATTAAATTCTCAACCTGAGGCTTTTCAGAGCACCCAGAGAATGTGACTTCATGCCCAAGCTCCCACGGGGGCCATCATCCCGCTCACCATCATGAGTGACCAGGACAGAGTTCCCAACGCCACCTCACTCAGCACCGAGGTTCAAGACAGGCCCTTCCAGTCAGGGCTTGCGGCGGCGGTGGTGAGGCGTGAGGGGAGGGGTTATTTCTGGGCGACCTCCACGTGGAGGATGCAGACTTTATATACGCAGTGTCTCCCGCCACCTGTGGCCCCTTCCACGCTGCCGTAATTCTGGTCGGGAGCTGCTTCAGTCCCGCCCTGCCTGAGGACTCCCTGCTGGGATCGCGAGGGCCGGAAACACACACAGGACAGTAATGTGACTGCGCTCCCCGCCCCCACCGCTTCAGTGGCCATAATCGCAGCCTGGCCTTTTTCTGTTTGTTTTTTTGTAGGACTTTGGAAAAACAGTCATTGAACTTAACCCACTGTCTTCTTGTTTGCTTTGATGTCCTGGCCTGGAAGTTTTTTCTTTTTGTTTGGTCACATGTCTATGGGTCATACTCTATTTATACACTACTGGGTGTTTATCAAATAAATGAATCACATCATATGAGATTAGTTCTAAAGTCACTGAGCAACATGAACATAAAATATCATGAGAATTACTCTGAAAGCACCTGTGAAATACATTATACAAGCTTGGCAACTATCAGAGGGTCCAACACACCCAATTTTTCCTCCAGCCTGCTGTTCGTCCATTAGCACCAGGTTAAAGTAACTGGCTTATGTAACTTTAACACAGTGAATAAAAATATTTTTAAACACCGTGTTTGACATTCGCCAAGGTGAAGTACAGTACAAGAGGCACCCAGGAGTGGAGAACCAAGAGGCCAACAGGCTCCTGTTCCAGGCTCACTCTGAGGCTTAAGACCCCTGAGGGGACTGGTGGACAGGCTCCCCTACACTGTTGGACACTCGCCGCTTCTTTCACTTTCGGGGATGGGGATGGGGATGGGGACGCTCTGTCTTCCACGAATCTCTCATTTCCCCTAGCACACTCTTTTAAGTGCAGAGACCACATCTTACAAGTCTTCACATGACCTGAGCTCCCAGCATTCTGCCAGGTAAATATTTACATGGGAGCTGCTGGGTAAACATTCGATGGACTGATGTGGAAAGTGATCATTAGCAGGGTTCCCTATGGAAGCAAAGACTTCCAGCTAATACACAAACCACGAATCTGCAGACAGCGAAAGGCCTGCTGTGACAAGTGGCAATCCACACTGCAGACCTGGGCTCCCATCAGCTCTCTGAAGGAAACGGATGCGGAATGTCAATGACGTCATCTGAATTGTGGCTTTTCCAGTTGAGAAAAGACAGAACTCATCATGACTTCCAGGCCAGTAAAGGAGGCCCAGACCTCAAACAATATGTACTTATAAATGGAGTGGTCTTTTCTCCCTCCAAGGTCTGAGGTGAATAAGAGAAATAAAATAAAAAACTTGATTTAAAAAGTTACCTAAGTACAAAGACTTTATGAAATGTCCCTGAGGTCTTTCCAGCTGATATAGTGGCCCTGGCAGCACCTCCTGGCAGCATCTTGGTTTGGTAAAGAGACTGAATGAATGTATTTATATCCCGAGTGACACGAGGAGAAGGGGACAGCTGGGGAGTGAGGGCCAACCTGCCGGCCCCTCACCTTCCCGGGAACCGCTCCAGGAGGGAGGAATGCACCACACGGGCACAAGAGCATCAGATCCATTTCATGAAACCCTGCCCAGCTGACACAAAGGCGCCGGGCACAGCTGCAAGGGCCATGCTCAGGGCCAAGGCAGCGCGGGCCGATCTGAAGCGCATCCGCGGGGAAAGGAGATGGCTGACCGGAGCGCAGGTCCCCCCCAGAAACCCTGCCTCCTCCTTTCTAACGCACAGCAGAGGCCCTGGCTCCCCTCTCCACACGCGAAGACCAACATGGGCTCAAGTGTCCACCTATGGGGAGATTTACTTCTTACTTCCAAAAATGAGTGTTGAATAGTTTCCACAGAACACTATTTTAAGGAATTCTACTGTAAAGAACTAAAATCTTATATACAATAAGCCTAATTCTTCTAAGAAAAACGTATACAACTCACTTCTGAAAGTATTTTTAACTCTTATAAACCTGTAAAAACCATTTCCCCTTACTCTGGTTCCTTTACTTATTATAATAACCCAGTAAGACGGGCAGATCAAATTCCATCATGAAATAAAAAGATACAAATCTATTTGAAGGACTTTCAAGTGTCACTCTGAAAAGTGTTTCTTTTTGTAACTACATTTATATAATTAGTATCCCAAGGGTCTACCCTTGGGATACATTTTTCCCCCCCCCATAAGGGTACCTAATAACTTCCCTTTTATGAAAATTTAAAAATTGCCATGTTGATCTAAATCAAAGTTCTTGGGCTCGAACTCTAAGATCTAGCTATGTTCATCTAGAAGCACAATCCACTTATGCATACATATTTATACATCTTTATATACAAAATGCTTATACATAAAATGTAGGAAATATGGATTTATAAATTACTAGATTCATTTTTTAAAAGCTTCTTTACCTCCTGAAGGGGATTTAAATTCTTTACAGAGAGCTCCAGTAAGGCAGAGTGGCAGAGAAACCCAAGGGCATGAGGCTTCCACCCCGTCTCTGCTTCGGGCCTCCCGAGCTCTGGGGCGTCATGACAATGACTGTCCTCTGACTGTAGGACAAATACTCACTCACTGTAGGAGTCTTCGGTGGGGTTCAAGAATAGATTTTTACTTAGCTTTGAGTTTAAAAGAACTAATATATAAAGATTTTGTCTGTTCTAGAAAAATAATTTCCAACCTAATAAAAATTCAGACCCATTCCTCCTGGAGTAGATGCAAGAGTAATCCAAACAGGTGCTGGGCAGCCGCGCTCCTTGCCTGAAGATCATGAGGACAGCAGAACTCCAGTTACTTGAAGAAGGCAAATGAAGCCTAGACCACTATTTTCAAAAAACATTTTTTTAGTGAAACATATAGTAAAAAAAAATACATCTTCTATGAACACATACATAAATATCTTTATGACTTAAAGTCTCACAAAAAAATCCTGACTTTTATTGAAGATGGACCCTGGTATTTTCTATCTCACTCTGTTCCACTGTGGGGGTGGGGGCGGGCGGCAGGGGCAGGGGAGAGCAGCGATGGTTATGACCAGCCTGCTAGTAAACGTGTGACAACTGGTTCTCCGCGGTAAGACAGACAAACAAGAGCCCGACTCTGCTGTTGGCTGATTTCCACCACAGCAGAGTTCACATAAACAGCGTGAAGTTACTGAGGTCAGTCAGAGTTGGCAAGAAACCCGCACCAGCGGCCCTCAGGGGCCTGCTTGTGACCCACTAACTGAGCTGATGACCCAGTGTTAGGTCACGACTCCCGTTTAAAAATCACTGCTGTAGAGTAGACAACCAGCTCCTTGGCAGTCCACGGGAAGGGAGCATGGCTAGCAGATGCAGTCCCAGGAGGCACTGAGTGAGGGCTCGTGGGCCGGGGTGCCAAGTGCTGCCTGGGCCCCAGGGCGTGGCACTTCATGCTGACTCGAACGTGAGCCCAGGCCCTGAACTGCCACTCCGCCTTCAGCTTCCCCCAAACGGATCATCTTGGGAAAGTGAGAGGTACCCAGCAGTAACCTCAGGAAAATCACCACCTCACTGAGCTTTGGTTTCCTTCTCGTGGCATGGGAATAACAGCGGGTGTGCTTCTCGGGGTCCTTGGGAGAGCCAGCTACAATGATCCACGTGAAGGCATTCTGCAAATCGTAATGGACTCTGCAGGGGGGTACTAATTCATGCGAAAATGATTCAGTTTAACTCAACCACACTCACAGGCAATTAAAAAATACCCTTTGTCTTAGCATCTGCGTTCATCCTTCATCCTTGCACTTTTGATTCCTCCTCTGTGGGTCTCCGAGATCTGGATGTCCAGGTGCCCCCTGGACTGCTCCACTGTCTCCCTTCTATCCCTTGCATGCTGCTGCTCTTCCTCCCGTTCTTTCCCTCAGAGGCTTTCCCCACTCACGGCTTTAGCAGGCAGCTCTGCAAGAATGGCTGCTGAGCTCCGCAGCTGGTGCTAACTTCTCCCTGTTTTTTGAGAAGACTCTTCTGAGTTTCATGTCCAGCCATCATGTCAAAGTTGACTTTTAAAATACTAACAGTGGCATCCGTCCCACTCATCCCCAATGCTCTAATTCTGTCAATGGCACTCATGTTATTTCAGTCCCCAAGGTTTAGTCTAAAAGACTTATAACCACCTCACATATTAGGGTGGCAACTATCAAAAAATAAAGAGAGAGAGAGAGAGAGAGAGAGAGAGAAAGAGAAAGGGAAAGGAAAGGAAGGAAAGGAAAGGAAGGAAAGGAAAGGAAAAGGAAAAGGAAAGGAAGGAAAGGAAGGAAAGGAAAGGAAAGGAAGGAAAGGAAAGGAAAGGAAGGAAAGGAAAAAGAAAGGAAGGAAAGGAAGGAAAGGAAAAGGAAAGGAAAAGGAAAAAGAAAGGAAGGAAAGGAAGGAAAGGAAAGGAAAGGAAAGGAAAGGAAGGAAAGGAAAGGAAAGGAAGGAAAGAAAGAGGAAGGAAAGGAAAGGAAAGGAAAGGAAAGGAAAGGAAAGGAAAGGAAAGGAAAGGAAAGGAAGGAAAGGAAGGAAAGGTAGGAAAGGTAGGAAAGGAAGAAGGAACAAGTATCGGTGCGGACGGCACCTGGAACCGTCTGCATCGCTGGGGGGAAAATGTGAAGTGGCACAGCCACTATGGACAACAGTATGGCGGTTCTTCAAAACGTCAAACCCCAAATTACTGCCCAGTTCAGCAATTCTACTTCTTGGCACACACCCGAAGGAACCGAACGCAGACGGGAACAGGTGTCTGCACACCCGTGTTCACAGTGCCATGACTCACAACAGTCAGAGGGTGTCCACCGACAGGTGACACAACAAAGTGCGGTGTGTAGGCACAATGAGGCACCGCTCCGCCCGCTGGCAGGAAATCCTGACGCATGGGTGAACCCTGGAGACCGAGGCGAAATGAGCCAGCCACCGAGAGGCAAACACTGCGTGGCTCCGCCTGTACGCAGCGTCTCGCACAGACGCAACGGGAGATGTGGCTGCCAGGACATGGAGGGGAGAGAATGGAGAGTCAGTGTTTAGTGGGTATCGAGTTCCATATTTGCAGGGTTAAAAAAGTTCTAGTGTCGGATGGTGGCCAACGGCTGCAAAATAATGTGAATGCCCTACATCCACTGACCTGCACACTTAAAAATGGTTGAAATGGTAAATCTGTTATGTGTATTTTGCCACACTTCAGAAAAGATACTCAGCACTAACAGATCCTGATCTACCACTACTCTGCTCCAGGCACTCTGTGAAGTGTCTGCCACGTGCACTGTCTTATCTAGTCCTGCATTTGCACAGAGGCTAGGAAGCTGAGGGTGGGAAGAGGGGAGGTCTGGTGTTTTTGCCTGCCTAAGCACCCCTTCCCATCTGTTTGTGCTTTCGGCTCCTTTTCCTTCCTTTGGGAGACTGCTCCCCACCTGCTTTATTCCAACCTGGTGATTACGACCGGACTACAAATATCAGTCCCGTCCTCTCCTGGTTACCAAAGTTGGCAGGTGATCCAGGCCTGGCCCCAGTCCCCACCCCCTCGGTCACAGCAATTGCCTTAAGAGGTGGTCGTGCCACCCAAGCCAAGCCAATCACAGCCCTTCCCCGGGATCTGTCCATACTGATGTAGGAGGGGAAATGCACTCTTTGCTCTGTGGTCGTCAAATGGGAAGACAAGGCTGGGACTGCTCACACTACACCACTTTCTGTGACTGTGCTGCCGAGACGGGAGAGGGGGGCCAAGGAGGCTGTGAAGAGGAATGGAAAGAAAGGCAGAGACGAAGAACACGCAGCAGAGGGGCTGGAGGGAAAGAAGGATCTGCCCAGACGGAGTTCGTCTCCTCCCTGCTATCTCTCGTCCAGGGAGCCGACACAGGCACCTTTTTCTTAGGTGCCTGAGTCGGGATTTTTACTAAAACCAGATGGATTCTGGGTGCCACCAACAGGCCCTGAGATGTCAATTGTTAGACTGAAGGTGACAGCTGAAGTTCTGAAAATGAATAAAACAGCAAGGCCACAGAGAGAAAACAGAGGAGAAACACCCAAGGGCAGAACAGACCCACTGCACCCTCCGAAGAAAGGCCACCCAGTCTTCGCTGAAGTTCAGTGCCAGTCAGGCACACCTTAGTCCACCTCGGAACTTCGTCCTCCGTTTTCTAGAAGCACCACGGGAAGGGATATATATACAAGTCTCAGCAAAGAAGTGAGCAGTCAGAAACAACCCTTGTGTGGCCATTACGATGCGTGAGTGAAAAAAGGTGAGCAGGGACACAGCTGGGGGTGGACGGAGAGCCACTGTCACCGGCATGACTCTCCAACGACGGCGACGAAAAGAGGAGAGGCGGGACACTCGAGTCCCGTGTGGGGAGGAGAGAGCATGAGTTTAAAGGCTTCATACAGTAACTTCAAATGTGACTTCTTCAAGTCTTTTTCTTTAAAAGCTGTTCCTATTTCTATTTTTAAAAAAGTAATCCATGCACAAATTAACAAACAATCAAACAATACAAAGGGGTGTGGAGTCAAAAGCGTGTTTTCTCTCCCAGACTCATGACGGGGCTGCGTGTGTGTCCTTCTCAGGGGAGTCTCGGCACTGACAGGCACATTCCTTCTCCCCTTTTTGTACAAGTGGGAGCAGAAGCTGCCGTGGGATTTTTAAAGGGGGGTATCTTTCAGTTAACGATATATCTCAGAAATTGTTCCAAATCAACATAAACATCTACACATCAGGAGAACTCTTTAGGTAATCGATAGACATTTTTTTTTTAACAGAGAGTGAGAGGGGGAGGGGGGGAGAAAGACAGGGAGAGAAACATCGATGTCAGAGAGAAACGTCAATTAGTTGCCCCTCTTATGCACCCGCCTGGGGACCAAACCCACCAGCCAGGCCCGTGCCCTGACTGGGAATCGAACTGGCCACCTTTTGCTTTGCAGGATGATGCCCAACCAACTGAGCCACACTGGTCATGGACCTTTTTCGTGTGGGTCATCTTGTGAGATCCTCCCACCATCTCACTCTCTGGTTCCACAGCTTTTTGTAAAGAAAACGGAAATGGACCCAGAGCCAGTCTGTGGTCCCATTTTCGTGCAACCGGGGGTAACAGGAGACAGCTCCCTCCTCTCTCACAGCAAAGGGCCGCCCGGCGGGGAGGCCCAGTGAAGCAGGAGCCAGACTGCGGGGGGCGGTATTTGGAGCTGCTACTACAAGGGGTAGCTCTCCGAGTGCGCTGGGGGGCCAAGGACGAGTTTCATTTCCTCTCAGCACCGTTCAGGAGACCGGAAAGAAGGCTGCTGGTGAAAAGAAGCTGGACCTTAGTTGGGAGTAATGACAGCTTTGCCACAGGGACTCTGAAAGTTAGACGTGAGACAATCAAGTTGACAATGTTCCTAATTTTAGAGGCTAAAGCCATTGGGAACTCAGTGTACTTACTGAGGAATCAGATGTCAGCCTGCTATCATCACAAAACAGATGTCCGTTGGGTCCTCTGAACCAGAGCCTGGGTTCCACCATGGCCCATCCTTCTCTTGTAGAGTTCTTCCTGTTAGTTCTCGAAAGGCTCCTGTGTCTGTTACTTTCGACTCGTCTTCCGAACTAACCCGCACAGCCCACTAACAACTTCCGTTCCTCTTCACGACCTTTTCTGAAGGGCACCATGGCTCTGGGCACCATGCTCATGCACGCCCGTCTCTAAGCCACGGCCCTGTGTCCCTCCTTCTGTCTGCTCACAGTGAACAACGGTGGAGTACTTTCTCAGCCTCTACGGCCCATGCCCCATCGGCTTTTACTGTCCATGGCTTATTTTCATGAAAGCCGAGAGTTTCTTCTTACTTTCCAAACATAAAATTACATTACAGTTTCACTATGCTTTTCTCTCTTTTTTTTCTTCCCCTCCTTTCCCACCCCTCCCCTCGTAGTGTGCACGCCTGGCTGAGAATCACTTCACTAGACGTGGATGGTCAGGAGTCCCTGCTCTGCTTCTCCAGTCCATGAAATGCTCTTCTTCACACCCAGAGAACCTTGCCCTACATGTCAAATTTTATATCCACCAGATCATAACGATCTCAGCTTCACCAAATGGCACTAAGGCCTTAGATTATACTGGTCAGAGTGCTGTGTATTTGATGAGGTGGAATCTACTTGACTATGTCAAAACTGCCAATGTGTGTATCACTTAACTTTTTATTTTTCCTTTATGAAAAACAAAACTAAACTAGTGTGGAAGGCAGCCTTCAAGATGGCCTCTGGTGATTCCTGCCTTCTGATGTCCACACCTCATGTAATTTCCTCCTCTCAAGTATGGACTGAATGCAGCAGAAGTTATGGGGTGTCACTTTCAAGATCAAGTTATAAAAAGACTGCGGCTCCTGCCTCAGTGTTCTTTCACTCTCCCCGGTACTGCTTGCCTGGGGTGGGGGGGCGGGGGGCAGCCACCCGTTTGGGAGGCAGCCTGGGTAGTGTGCCAAGGCTGTCATGACGAAGTGCCTCAGGCTGGGTGGCTTAAAATGGAAATGCATCTTCTCACAGTTCAAGAGACTAGATGTACAAGACGAAGGCGTTGGCAGGTTTGGCTCCTTCTGAGGTCCCTCTCCTTGGCCTGCAGAGGCCATCTCCTCCTTGTGTGCTCACAGGGTCTTCCCTCTGTGTGAGTGCCCTCCTGGTGTCACTTCGTGTGTCCCAGTTTCCTCTTCCCATAAGAACATATTAAAGAGGGCCCATCCTGACAGCTTCCTTTGGACTAAATCACTTCTTTAAAGGCCCTATCTCCAAATACAGTCATATTCTGAGGTTAAGACTTCAACAAATACATGGGGAGGGGGGCACATGTCAGTCCGTATAGCAGCCCTTTGAAGGGGCCCAAACGGAACGAGGCTCGTCAGCACCACGTGAGTGAGCCTGGAGGCAGGTCCTCCAGCTGTGCCTTCTTCACAGGAGATCAGGCCCTCAGCTGACAGCCTGACTACAGCCTCCCAGGAGACCTTGAGCCGGCTCAGCGCGCACACCTCCCCCACAGAGGCCGCGGTAATGAGTGTTTGTTGTTTCCAGTCACTGTGGCTATTTGAACTTCGTTAGTTGGGGTTAAGGTCAACTTTTTCTTTGTTCCAAACCTTACTGCAAATGAATCAGTGTGCTTTTCTGCCAAAAAGAAAAAAACAAGAGGTCTCTGATGACTGATGATTAAGCGGGTTCAGGGAGTCACCTGATGATAAAAGACCATCAACAACATTTCCAGTTGCAACATCCCACTGGGTTTCGCAGCGACCGCATGAGGACGACGCAGCAGCTCTGCTGGCACGGCTGCCAAGCCGAGCGCCTGACACGGAGCAGGCGTTCAGAAAGTGTTTCTAAGTGAGTGTATTCCATTTCACAGATGACAAAACTGAGCCTAGAGAAGCTCATAAACCTGTTCAAGATCACAGAGCTACCAAATGGTAGGTATGACACAGAGAACCCAATTCCAGGATTTTTTCTACTGTACTATATTATCTTATATATTTGCTATTTGCATTTTCTTCCTTAAAGTTACGAATAACAATATGCTTAAATAACAATGGGATTTTCAGCTACCTGACACTTTATTTTACTTCCCCCCCGTGGAGGCTGTGTTGGGATGCATGGAAGACAGAGATAAGCGAACGACTACCTTCTGAAAAGTCAATGAAGTGGGAGCACGTACACCCTCGTCTGCTGCTGAGTCCGTTTCACGTAGGAGATTCGCACTTAAATCTTACCTTCCTAACGGGCAGTGAGCCGTGGATTTAACACCTTTAGCTTACTACAGATGTGCACTGGATGGCTGGCTTGTCCCCCCGCCCCCATGGAGGCTTCTGGGTGAATGAAGACACACGGCCCCTGAACACCAGGAAAAGTTGGCTGCAAAAATGGCGTGGATCTTCTGTGTGCTCTAGAAGTCTGAGGCACAGAAAGTACAGAAATAGTTAAGAAAACGCCCATAATTTATAGGGCACGAACCTGCACAGCTGATTCTAACACTATGTAGAGACTTACTTGGTTTATGTTAAGTCCTACAAAAACAGCAATATGTATTCATCTGTTATCTCACATTCGCCAGCTGAACACCGACTCCATGCCCAGCACTGTGAAAAGCATTGGTGATACAGGGGTGAATGACATAATTCCTAATCCCTCTGGGAGTTCATAATCTAGAAACCAACAACTAAAATAAAATAATGTATTTTAGCAGACAATATACTCAGCAAATTTTAGCCAAATGATATATTTAGCGAGGAGGAAGGCGAAGGGGCCACAGACGTTGATGGTAAGAGACGGAAGTGGAGATGACCAGGTCGGGACGGAAGAAGCCTGAGCAGGAGTCAGCCACGGTGAGTGGGATTCCCACGAAGAGGAAGGGGAAACATCCCGCTGGACGGCGCAGAAATTTGAGATAGTGTGGCACGTGGTTCAGAGTGACTGGAATCTAAAGGGATGTGTTGGGGGAGTGGTGGGAAGTATGGGGGGAGAAGAGAGCAGACCACGAAGGGTTCTGGTCCCCAGTTTAGGAGTCTGCACCTGTAAAGGGAGCTTTCGACAACGTTCCAGTGGGGAAGCACCATAATTATAATTGGTTTTCAAAGACCACTTCAAGATCAGCATGGAGGAAAAAAGCTGTTGAAACTGAGGGCGAAGAGATCATGGGGAAGACACTATAATGATTCAAACAAAAAGTGACACCTGTCTGAATTAAGGCAGTGAAAATGGATGAGACTGGACATGAGATGTGAAAGGCATTTACAGGGAAAAACCAATCGGGTATGTGGGGTGCAGGGACTAGCTGGAATGATTCTGAAGTTTCTGGTTTCGGGTATGTGGGTGGGGGTGAACAGGGACGGACCCCACGAGGAGCGTGTCCAGGAGGACAAGCTAAGCGCTGGACATGCTGAGTTTGAGAGGGCCGTGGGACGTTCAGGGGGGAGGGCTGGGGCAGCTGCGACACACAGCTCCAGGGAGGTCTGGGCTGGAGAAGGGCTGCCGTGTCCATGTGTCACCTGGCACATGGCAGCCCCAGAATCGCACGGTGCACAGCCAGCCCGTGGAGCCATCTGTGACTGCCCTGACTGCAGGCACGGGTCTGGAACGGTCGAATGCGGAGGGCAGCCAGGGAAGACGGCCAGAGACCAGCTTCTAGAGAACGAAAATTCACAAGGAAGCAAAGGAAAACGGAGTGTCATAAAAGGGACTGGGAAGGAGACACCAGAGAGGGGAGGAGCGGGAAGCCAACATTGTCCCAAATGTTAAAGACACTTTATGTGGATGACATTTCTCTAAACTGAGTGGTTAATTAAACCAGCCTTATTTATTCCTTACAAGATTGATCATTAGCCATAGTTTTTACGATGTTAAGATTGTCTGGCCAAGGTCAACCTCAGAACTTAATTTTATCCTCAATATCCACGCCAGGTGAATCGCTTTCTCCAGTGCTGGAGGTGCCACCTTTGCCCGACCCTATTTTCACCTCACCCATCTTCCCCTCGACCCCAACCCAGTTTCACATTGTCTTTACAGAGCTGCCTTGCACTCCTTGTCCCCTGTGTCTTCCCGGGAGATGTGTAATCAGTGACACACACTAACATTTCTCAAAGTATGAATTTGTCATCATTCTTTTCCTCACTCTGAAATCTGAACTTCTTCCTTGTGTATATGTTTATTGTCTGAATTACGGTTAGGGATCTTGTGATTTATCTGGTTTACTCCTTGCGTGCACCTGACGGCGTGCTGGGCCTAGCGATCCGTTCACAGGAGGTTCCCGCTGCGTGCCCGAGGCCCCATGAGAACACGGAGCAGAACTGAAAGGCGGAAGCAGAGAACAGAGGTTCCAGCACACTTTTTTCACAACTCTCATTACAAGCCTGTGTGGGTCTGAATAATTGCTCTGGCTCTTACTTACATTTGGTTTTTAAAACTAGATGTCACCTTGCCATGTGTAAAATTCTTTCTTTTTCCCCATGAATGTGTCACTGTACACTGAGGTTGGTGAACACGGCATGGGACAGGACACAGTTTTGTGGCATTTGGGAGCTGAGCTTCACGCCTCACAGGGTAAAGGTATCAATCAGCAGTGCCAGAAAACAGTGCCAGGTCAGATAAATCTGAGAGACGCTGGGTCAAAACCAGTTTCTCTGCTGAGAGACTCCTCAGAGCCTTTACTACACTAATATACGACTCTTCGGGAAATCGCGTAGAGTGAATAGCATTTCTCAAACTTGTCTGACTGTGACGACCGGTATCCTACAGAACACACTATGGGAAGCACTACCCTAATTTCACAGGTGAGGGCCCTGAGCCCACAGAGGTTTGCTGAGTTGCCCACGATCGTACAGTTATTAGCGAAGCCGAGATGTGAGCCAGTCCCTGTGACTTTCAAACTGGGCCCTCTTTTCATCACGCCGCTCTGCTAGTGCGCTGCAGACTTGTCATCTGAACCTTTCAGGAAGGGCAGGGCACGAACCTGACACTGCTGACCCAGAGATCCCGACTTCCAAGACTTAGAGATTCTCTTCTTCTGCAGCAATGACAAGATGATCTTTCTGGGAGCCTGTCAGCTGCTCAGTAGCCATGAAATCCGTGGTGGGGATGAGGAGGGGGCCCTGGAGGAGGAGTTCCCTGGGATGCCTTAGGATGCTTAAAAGAAAAATGGATTTATGCCGAGGATCATTCCTGGAACAAATGTGAAACCAAATACTTCGTGTCACAATCCTGCCCCTACCCTTTCTGAAAGGGAAATGAAATAGGATTAACCTGCTCTCCGTCAGGTCAGGCTTTGTTTCTTTCCAGAATCCCATGACCGGGGCAGACTCCATTTCCTGCCACTCCTCTTCCTGCGGCCAGGAGGGGAGAGCCCCCCAAGGGGCGGGCGAAGAGGCTTTCCTGAGGCTCTGCAAGCACCGGGAGCGGGGAGTGCCGGGCCTAGTCTGCAGGACAGTGAGGCCCCTCAAGGCCTAACCTGCGTGTTCACCTCCCAGTACCCAGTGGGATTTCTCCCTCCACATGCCGGTTCTTTTGTAAATGTAATGAACGTCCGAGGACACTGACAAACTCTTCCACCTGGGGAGAGGGAGAAGTTAGACTTGGTTTAATTCTAAGCCCTCTGGAAAGAGTACTTAAAGATTTGAAGTGCCCACTTTTTTTGGGGGGGGGGCATAAAATCCCGGATTTGTGAAAGAGATGGATGAATGTTTAAGTAAACTGTAGCATCTTGACCAGGTAATGACAGAGCAAAGCAGAAACAGTGTATAATATATATAATCATCACAAAGCCAGCTGTTCCATGCCTTAAAGGGATTTAATAACTCAAGTGTCGGCGCATGAACTCTTTCGTGAGAGCCAAAAAGGACTAGAGGTTTCTCACTGTCTGCACCTAGCAATGAGATGCGCTCTCCTTCAGGACCCAGGCGGCTCAGCTGGGGTCTGTGGGGGACAGGGCGGTCTCCTTCAGGACCCAGGCGGCTCAGCTGGGGTCTGTGGGGGACAGGGCGGTCAGCAGCAGTTACAGTACCTTCTTTGAAGGCCAGGCTCCACAGGAAAGTGTAATTAGCCAAAAGCAGATCTCTGCTGCTCCTGGTAATGAAGAAGAGCATCCCGGCAAGCCAGGGACTGGGTCACTTGAGGTGTCTCTAAGAGTCACCTTTCAAAGTCCAAACCACTTGTTCAATCGTATCACAAGCGGGCAGCAGGACGGTGCAAGGGGAGGGGTGCCTGCGGGGGCAGAATGGCAGGGATTAACAGTGGGAGAGGAGCGCTTGGTGGCGCAGCCAGCCCCACTCGCAGCTGCTCCGTCTTGGATTTGGAGCCCGAGGTGAAGCTTAAGGCTCTGAAACTAAAGTCGGGGTCCTCCTTGCTCTGTGCTGCCTGAAGCAACTGAAATACCCTGGAGCCCGACACCTTTCGGAACAAACGGGGAGAAAAGAAAGTGAGGCCAGGCCAGGGGACAGCTGCTGCCCCAGGCACAGTGCCTTACTTGGAAGTGTAAAAACGAGAGGCGAAGTTGGGCCCCTGTACCCCTCCGCCTAGGTCCTGACAGCCCACCCAGCACAAAGGAGGCAGTCAGATATTGGCTGAATTAATGTACAGGAGGCACTAAATAAGTATTTATTAAAGAATTTGGCTCTCCAAGAAGTAAATATAATTTCACTGCTTACACTGAGGCTTTTTGTTTTATTTTTTACTTTTTTAAGATACCAACTGACTTCTGTGAGGTTTGAGACATATATCACATACTAATACAGTTCACCTATGCTAAGTGGATAGCTCAGTGGTGTGTTCAGAGTTGTCACCATCCCCACAATCTAGTCCTAGAACACTCCCATTACCCCACCCCCCAAAACCCCTACGCCTATTAGCAGTCACTCCCCATTACCCCTCCTCCTGTGCTGGCTCCAGCCAAGACTGACCGCTTTTTGTACCTGGGGGCTGCCCATTCCACTCGCATAGGTAGGGCCGTATAACGTGTGGTCTTCTGTGACCGGCTTCGGTTGGCATCACATGCTCAAGCTCCGTCCAAAATGTAGCAGGCAGCAAAACCTCGTTACTTTTTATGGCTGAATAATACTCCATTGTATGCATACATCGTATTTTGTTTATTCATTATCTATGATAAATATTTAGGTTATTTTCACAGTTTGGCTACTGAGTAATGCTGCTATAAACATTCAGGTACAGCTTTTACATAGACATGTTCTGATTTTTCCTGAATGTATACACATTTAGGAGTACAACTGCTGGGTCGTGTGGTAACTCCATGTTTAACTGTTTAAAAACTGCCGAATCTTTTTCCAAACCAGTTGCGCCATCTTACAGTCCCGCCAGCCACACACTGGAGAGCCAACTTCTCCACTCTCTCACCGACACTTGTTGCTACTTGTCTTTCCATCACAGCCGCTGCGTGGGTGTGCCGTGGCATCCTGCCGTGTTTTTGCATTTCCCTAGTGCCCAATGATACAGTTTCCAGGTGCTCATTGGCCAGTTGTGTATCTTCTTTGGAGAAATAGGTATTCAAACTCTTTGCTCATTTTAAAATTGAGGTTTCTGTCTTATTTTATTTTTCTTTTCAATAAACTTTTCTTTTTACCATTGAGCTATAAGAGTTCTGTGTCAATTCTGGGTATATGTGCCTTGCCAGATATTTTTATGTTTTGCAAATATTTTCTTCCATTCCATGGACGGCCTTTTCACTTTCTTGATGGTCCCTTTGGAGCACATAATTTTTAATTTTTAATGAAGTCCACCCTATTTAGTTTCTGTTGTTGCTTGTGCATTTTGGTGTCATATCTAACACATAGAGATTCACTCTTATGTTTTGCTTTAGGAATTTTATAGTGTAGCCCCTACGTTTAGATATTTTGTCAATTTGGGTCCATTTTTGTGTGCAGCGTGAGGCAGGGGTGTCCAACTTCGTTCTTCTGCATGTGGGTAGCGAACTGTTCCCGCACCCCAGTCTCTTCAACCACGAGTTGAAAAGACTATTCTTTCCTCACGAGTAGTCTTGGCATCTTTGCTGAACAGCAATTGGCCACACATGTATGGATTTATTTCTGGACTCTCAATTCGATGCATTGTTAGTTTCAAATGCTGTTTAAAATTCTCAGACTCACTACTACCAGGCTCCAGTTTTATTCTTTTTGGAGAATCTCAGCAAAGACCTGAGTACAAGGGAGCTTTTCTTTAAATGAAACAGGGGTCACTAATAGCCTCTCTCATTTTTTAAAGCAGCTGTACTATGAGCAAAATCTTAGCAAGACACATATGTGGACAGAATTGGTATTGCAATGAAATTAAACTTACAGCAAAGTGCATCTGGATAATTTGAATATACATAAGCATACTGCTACGGGAGAATCAAGAACAAACAGTAACGACTCATGTAAATGAATGTGGCATATCACAATTTATATTACACTTAGAGCAAATTTATCATTTTAACTAATAAACACATTTAGAGGTTCTTTTTTTCTGTGGCTCACTTTTTCTGTCTTCCTCACTGGTAAGGACCTTTCTTCCTGGAGAATGGGGACTCTCATGTTTTTGAAACCTCTGTCCCGCAGGTCACCCACCCCCATGTGGGAAGTGCCAGGTCTAGCAAACGAGGGGCAAGGAATGGCATTTCCATCGGCAGCAGTCAAGAAGCCGGTGGAGAGGGGCTGAAGAAAGGCGATGGACCCCATCCAAAAGAGGGGAGATTCTGGAAAGAAAACGTGTCGTACCAGAAACTGATAGATGCTTCTCAACACTCGTTTCCCCCTTCCTGCTCGAGTCGCATGGAGGGGCAGTGCGCCCAGCCAAAGGACGGCCTCTCCAAACTCGTTCGTTGCTAGGGAGAAGCGGGCCCGGGATCCAGGGGAGGTCAATAATGAATTAGTTGGAACTGCCAGGCTTCCAAAAAAGCTTTTCTCAAAAGTGGACAGATTTAGCAGGCATCTGTCTCTGCCCTTCCTCCCCAACCCCCTTCTTGCCTGGAACAAGGACACAGTGGCAGTAGGAGCGGGAGCCACCTTATGACCAGGAAGTTGAAAGCCAACGCCGTAGGGTCAGTGGAGCAGGAGAGAGGAGCCCAGCTCCTCAGTTACATCCCTGAAGAGCCGCACTAGCCCTGGACTTCCTGCCTCCAAACTCCTTGATGTATAAGAAAAGTAAATCTGTTACTCATGCAAGCCACTGATTTTTTGAGCTTCTGTTACCTGCAGAGAACGTTCTCCTAACCGACCCAGGGGTGATTCCCAAGCCCTCCTACCTCCCACCTTCAGCTCACCCTCCGCAGCAGAGGTGTCACCCCCACTAAGTCCCCATCTAAGTTGCCTCTGCAGTTCTGAGGTTTGGGAAAGATGATCACCGCCCACCCTCCCTCCATGGGGACGGAGGCAAAAGGCCAACCTTGATTGCTGTCTTCCCCCTCCTCGGGTCTGACTCCATCCGAAAGAGGGAAAGTTAAATGGCTGGATTAAAGGCAAACCAGCCTCCCCTGCCCATGTCCCCACACCTTCAGGAACCCCGTGGAGAGTGATTAGAGACAACTGTCAGGCACTTCCCCGTGAGGGGTGGTCCAGGCAGGAGAGCCCGGTCACCAGCCACTTGGCTCCATCAAGAAAGGAAGCAGGGAAACGCAATCACCTTGAGGGGACAGGGGTTTTGATATGAGGACACAGGCCAGCAGGTTCTGGAATAAAGCTGCCTGGACTTGAATTTCAGCTCCACTACTGCTGTGTGGCTTGGGTGAGTTACTTAACTTCTCTCAGCCTTAGTTCCCTCACACGCTAAACAGAGACAACAGAGCCGCTTACTTTTGCAGGGTTCAAGAAGATAAAATGTGACAAAAATACAATGCTTAAATTAACGCAGTGCCTGGTATACAGCAAGTGCTCCATGAAATGATGCCGATTGTTGTTACTCCGCAGTGGCTCAGGGCAATGGCTTTGAAGTCAAATCTGGGTTCGAACCTGCCTTCACCACCTGTCAGTTATGTGACCTTAGGCTGCTTCCTTAGATTCTGCACCTTCATTTCCCTTCCCTAAATGAGGGAACTAACTCATTCAATCACAAATTCCTATGGCAGACCTGCTCCACACCAGGTTTTATGCTCAACCCCAGGCATATAGGGTGGGTAACAGACACAGTCTCTGCCCCCCTGTACCTTCAGAGTCTTGTGAGGGAGACAGACACCAATGCACAATCACATGGAACTGTAACAACTGCCACAGAGGAGAGGGGTAGTACAGCTGTCAGTGAAGGGCAAACAAACCCTAATCAGACAGGCCGGAGCAAGGACATGCACTGGAGGGCAGGGGAAGAACATTCCAGAGGGAACGGTGTCTGCAAGGGCTCTGGGGATGGACGGACTGTGGGGAGTTCAGAGAAGGCCGGGCTGGTTAGTGTGGAGAGAGCATGGGGGGAAGGTGGTGGGAGGGTAAGAATGGAGGGCACACAGGCGACATAAGACCTTTTGTCCAGTTTTACCTTCACCTTAAGAACAATGGTAAGCTTTTATGAGGGGCTTTAAGTGGTATGTGTCAGACATAGTTAGCCTGCATTTTGAAAAGCTCACTCTGCAATCATGTAGAGAACGGAAAGAAGGAAGACCAGAGGTGGTAAGGGCGGATGCTTTAAGAAGCTAGTATAGCCCTGGCTGGTGCGGCTCAGTGATTGAGTGCCAGCCTGCGAACCCAAAGAGTCGCTGGTTTGATTCCCAGTCAGGGCACATGCCTGGGTTTTGGGCCAGGTTCCCAGTGGGGGGCACGTGAAAGGCAACCACACACTGTTGTTTCTCTTTCTCTCTGTCTCCTTCCCTTCTCTCTATAAATAAATAAATAAATAAATAAATAAATAAACAAACAAACAAATAAATAAATAAAACCTAAAAAAAAAAAAGAAGAAGCTAGTATAGCAGGTCCAAGTGAGACTCTTCAGTGACTTGAGCTTGTTGGAAAATATAACCTAAACTACAGAGTTAAATCAATAATTATGAATTTGGGGGCAAAGCTGAGGATCTTTCCAAAAAAGGCACAAATGCAGCACACCTGATGTTCTGTGCACAATTTTAGGGGACTCACAGATTAACGGAAGCTACAACCAAGAGCCCCAGCTTAGGCCGAACTCCCCGAATCAGGCAAGAAGCCTTGAACACCGAAGGTGCCATGAGCCCTCCGTGCGACTAGCGCCACTCTCCTGAAGGCTGTACTCTGCTCGTCAGCCCCCTGTCCCTGCACCGAATGTCCTGGGCAGGCGATGACAAGAGATGAGTCAGATTTCCTAGTCCCAGGAACAGGAGCTGCCCGATGACCAACAAAACAAGGAAATGGTCTTTGTCCCTTTCATCCGGGAGATTTTTATTAAAAACTCTGTCTCTTTTCTTTCTTTTCTTAAAAAGATTTTTTTAAAAGATTTTATTTATTTATTTTTAGAGAGGGAAGGGAGGGAGGGAGAGAGAGAGAGAGAGAGAGAGAGAGAGAGACAGAGAGAAACATCAATGTGCAGTTGCTGGGGGACATGGCCTGCAACCTAGGCATGTGCCCTGACTGGGAATCGAACCTGCGATGCCTGGTTCACAGCCCGCGCTCAATCCACTGAGCTACACCAGCCAGGGCAAAAAAATGATTTTATTTATTTATTTTTAGAGAAAGGAGGAGAGATGGAGAAAGTGAGAGAAACATCAGCCCCCTACTGGGGACCTGGCCTGCCACCCGGTCAAGTGCCCTGACCCAGAATTGAATTGGTGACCTTTCGGCTTGCAGGCCAGCACTCAGTACACTGAACCACACCAGCCAGGGTTCCATGTCCTCTTTTATTCAAATGATTAATTGGTTCAAGAAGAAAGTAGACAAAAACAGTGAGTTATGCTCTTTTCATCCTACCTTCTAGAATTCTTATAAAAGCTAGGTATTTAACAGTGGGTACTGCCATATGGCACTGAATTTGAAACAAGAGTAAGTAGGGAAGATACGAGGTAAGGTTGAGAGAACCTCAGCTTGTTTCTGGGAACACTAGGTGAAGCCAGAATAAAGGAAGAAATTGACTATAATCCAGAAAATTTTTATGTGTGTTGTGTCTTCTTTTCTTTAGGGCTGACATTACAAAGTAATGATGCATGCTGGGTGTTGCCAGGGATTCGAGAAACACACAGAATGTAATCCTGCCTTCAAGGAGTGTGTGGTCTTGTTGAAGAGACAGTTCCCCCAAGAAGTAAGTAGTGGTAAAACATGGCGAAACACAACACTGTGATAGCCTTTGAAATAGAAATTGTGATGCTCTAGGGATTGAAAAAGTGGCAAGATAAATGTAATTATAAAAACAAGGATAACTGCAGGAGATGAAACTTAGAGCATAAGAAGGATTTGCATATGTGGATAGGTGTTGGCAAGAGAATATAATTTACCATCCGTCTGTTCCATCAGAATTTTTTACGTCCCTACTGTGCTGGGCACTGTGCTGGGCCCAGGGGTTTCAGAGGCACATCCGTCTTCCAGGGAACTATAGCCTAGTGAGGGCACAGTCAGGTGCTCTCTAGAGCAGGGGTGTCAGACTCATTTTCACCGGGGGCCACATCAGCCTCTAGGTTGCCTTCAAAGGGCCGAATGTAATTTCAGGACTGGATAAATGTAACTACCCCTTAACAGTTAAGTGAGAGCTCAGGTCTGCCGCTGGGTAGAAATAAGGTGCCAGGCGGGATAAAACAAGGTGGAGGGCCGGACTCAGTCCGAGGGCCTTGTGTTTGCCACCTGTGATCCAAAGATACTACATGGTCATAAATGCCAGAGTAGACAAGTCAATCACAGAGTTCCACCTGAGCACAGTCAAAAGCATCTAAATTGGCCTGGGGGTGGGAATGGGCCGAGGCTGGAAAGGAGAAAAGGAGGACAAATGGCATTAGCCTTGGGGAAGGAAGGGAGCAAGAGGAGGCAGACGGTGTCTGGGCAGAGAAAACGGTATGTAAGTAAAGGAACAGAGAACAAACGTGCCATCTGACGGGCGGGAGTAGGGCTTGGCTTCCAGTTTTCACAAGAAATCCCCTCTGCCTCCTGCTTTCCAAAGCGTACAGATGCCCCTTCAACCAGTAACACAGAAGACCAGGCATCGGGCCCTCACCTAGGGGCACAACTGGCTCTGGTCAAGCAGCCAGCTGGCAAAGTTATATTCACGGTTGTGTAAGACGCGTGCAGTTCAGCCACTCCTGTCAGGGGTGTTCAACTCGGGGACTGCGGGCTGCGTGCGGCCCAGGATGGCTAAGAATGCGGCCCGACACAAGATCGTAAATTTACTTAAAACCTTTTTTGTGCTCATCAGTTTTTGTTAGTGTTTGTGTATTTAAGGTGTGGCCCAAGACAGCTCTTCTTCCAGTGTGGCCCAGAGACGCCAAAAGATCAGATACGTCTGTGGTCGGTGTTTTGCCCTCGGGTTACACGGGCCCCTGGGATTCGGACTCCGTGTGTCCTGCCCCTTGCAAAACCACCCTCACTGACTTGCCCAGTAATGCCGTTCTGGCCTTGCGTGGGTCGTGCTGAGAAGTGGCCCTGTGAAACCCACGACTGTGTTAGCTTGTGGGCACTATTACTTCATTCGGTGTCCTCCACATAAAGCACGTAAAATACTTCTTAGAGAGGAAGAGCTGGGGAAAAACTTAATTTTCTTCTAGATTATTTTTTTTTTAAATAAGAACGAAATACTCTGATTTATCATGCTTTCCTTTTGTCCTGCCTATTAGGAGACTTACAACCAAATTTAAACTCAATTATAGTAATTTTATTTGGTCTTCTATTTGAAAAATTTAAAATATCTTGGTTTTGGCCTTGATTTTCTCTTTTATTTTATTATTTTATTGCACATGGCTTTACAGTTTAAGATTTATGGGAGCTACAATCCCACCTGGAGAAAACTGCCGGAAATGCATGAGTTGGCAGTCTGGAACCACATAACCATGCCACACTCGTAGCCGCCTGGCATGTCCAGAAGGAAGGAGCCTTCCTTCAGTTTTGCACACCAGGGACACTTTGTTAGATGGACGACTGCAAAGTGTTCTGATTCCGTCTTTTCAAAGCTGAATGCAAAAAGCGGAGACGGACACAGTCCCACAGAGAGAGGCTGAGTGATGCGCACGCAGAGCTGTTAACCGGAGAACGGTGGAGGCGCAGGGGCCCGCGCGGCCGTGGGGAGGGGCTAACAGACCTGCCAGTCAGCCCCCAGGGCTGCCAGTGATCACAAGCAGGGCGGCAGGTTTTCCTGGGGTCTGGTTCTCGAGACTGTTCTTCCCTGAGTTTATGTACGATGGCTTGTTAACCGAGCTAACATGCGGGCATCTCTCCTGATAACAAAGGCTATTTTGGGCAACTCAAATCCTCTGCATAAAAAGAGGAGGGTGAGTATATGTAACACATGCATAATGGTGATTATATTTGAGAATACTGGAAGGATGAATAAATATAAAATAGGAGGCCTGAGAGGTGTCATATTTCTAAAATAGAGTTGCGGTTTAAAAAATTTCATGTTCCCGTATCTGATTAAAAACTATGAACAATTCATTACCCAATAAATTTTACAGCTCAGCCATAAGAAGGTGAAAAGCTTCTGTTAAATTCTAAAATATCTTCTTTTGGGCTTGTGACATGTCTTCATTTCTGCAGGGAGCACATCAGAAGTGAACGGAAGGGGGACCCCTCAAAGCCGCCTTTCTGCCCACCGGGTACGAAAGCGAGTGCTTCCTCTAACAACAGACCAACAAACATCGCCAGCACAGCGCCTTCTAGCCAGCTCTTTCTTCACCTCGTCATCTTGCAACCAGGCTGGCCGTCCGAGTCCGGCCTCCGTTTTACCCCGGGGACACCTGCTACGTGTTAGTGATGTAGCCAGAGGGACACCCCTCACAGCCAAGCTGTTCCTCACTGGTGTCAGATGGCCAGTTAGCCTGGATTTAGGTTTCAAGGGAAGAGGGCTTCCTGATGCCTACAGCAGCCCTGAATGGAGATGCGGGCGCGTCTGAAAGACGAGGACAACCAAGTATAACAGGCTGCTGTCTTGTGTCGACCGGTGACGCTCTTCACTCTGGGAACTTAGGAGAACCCAAGCCTTTTTTCTGTCTGACCGTAATGAGAAAGAATGAAGGGTGAATACCAAAGCCAGTCGTGTCAACAGGGCACACACACTAAGTCACCTCTCTCCATGCCCTGCAGTTCCACGCCCACGCTCTTTGGGTCCCGGTTCAAACTCCACAGACCAGGCGAGTGGAGTTGCGAATATTTCCATGTGCAACACTTGCTTTTCCAAAGACAGGCATGGCTGAGCATGTCGCTTCCTGTCTTCAGAACTTCCAGGAGCAGTTACGGCCCGAGGATGGAAGGATGGCAAAGCCAAGTTCGTGCCCATAACAAGCGTCTCGTTGCAATGGTAGCGGCAGCATGGGACGGAGAGCCACAGGGTACAGACGGTAACTTGCAGCGATAAGACTCACAGGGTAAGGCAGACGCTCTGCTGGTTACTCACCCAGTTCAGGACTACAAGGAAAAAACAGGATCTTTCCCACCCAAAGCAAATGGAAATGACACAGGACAGGACACATCTGATACAAGAAGCAGTGGTAGGCAGGCACAACTCTGACAACCTAGGCGGCCAGGAATCTCGTCCAGGAGGTGTGTGTGCTTCGGTGACAAAAAGGTAATCTGAGACAGGGCACAGCACTTCCCTGTCTCTGTAACAAAGCCGTAATTGTTCACAATTAAAGAACCATCACTCCTCTCTGGGGACTTTGCCAGCTCAGCAAGAGACAACCTCAATTTTCAGATGTTATCTTTCTCAGTAGTTCGTTTCAGAAACAGAGTTCCCTGGTTTTCTTTAAGGCAAATGAACCCCCTTTGGGTGGGTTCTTAGAAGTACCCCCCAAACCCTCCTAAACTGAAAGCCAGTTGTTTCCTCCCCCACTCCCAACCAGGTTGTTCAGCCATGCTAGTGTTGTTTCTGAAGGCAGAAATAGTTACTAAATGAAGGAGCCCGCAGGACAGGAAAGCATGAAATTTCAATGGCTGGCAGCCAGGAGACTGCCATGTAGAGGGATCCACAGCCTTCTTGTGTGGCTGCAGCCAGGCTGAGGCTGGCAAAACACGCACTGCTAAAACGTCACTGGTGTGACATAGCCTATGATGAAGGAAGCACTACGCAGCTGCAGCTGCGTAGAACTAGGTGATACAGGCCCAACTGACTCAGATTTTCTCCTGGTTCCTTAGACTGCAAGTTAAAGCCATTCTTCCCATGGATGTCTGTTCTAAGAACTTCCATGTTGGGTGCGGTATGGTGAAGTTGGTGTGGCCACAGGAGCAGGGAACGAGGCTGGGCAGGGAGAATGATTTCCAGTGTGGTCAGAAGACAGAAGGCAGGGGCCAGGGGAAAGTCCGGGCCAGGGCCTTATTTGGGGTTCCCTTGGGAAGAGCGAGGCAGGATAGGGTAAACAGGCCAGGACTGGCTGGTGTGATGAACTCTGGTGGGCTCTGGGCTATATATAGGCCTCTGGGTGCCTGGTACCTGGCCCTGGAGGGATTTAGGGCCAGGGAAATTTTGGCTTACCTTGTGAGAGTTCTTAAGGATGTGTTTGGGGATATAAAGTCGGGAACTGGGTGGCTTGCATATGAAAGGCATGCTCCTGGCAAGCTACTATTGTCTTTAGAAATTGGCTAGCTAGCCCTGGCTGGGGCAGGCTCCCTGGGCCTGTAAGCCCCCCACCCCCACAAATGCCAAAGCATCAAGAATATAGACAGTATACCTGGCTCTGGGATGCACAGATGCCAAACAGACAACACGGAATCGAAGAAGAACAGTGTATGTACTGAAACACAACACTGGCCAGGTGCAGCTAACAAGGGGTCTGAGATAGGCTGTGTTCCCAGTGTCCTCCAGCACAGCTCCTCTGTTCTCTGGGAAGGACACCTGATGCGTTCCCATCCTTACTCCACAAGCTGCAAACACACTTAGAATCCTCTACTTTAACCGGACTGTCTCCCTAAACCCACATATAAAGAGCTTTAGGGCCCAGTACAGCTGTTTATCTCTAACTGAAATGTTTATCTCTAACTGTGAAGGAAGGAGCCTCTGCAGTGGTCCCTTCTACAATGTGGTTCCACCTACAGTGCACTCACACGCACTCAGGGGATGGGCCGTGGACTCCGGGGTTCTGCCTCCTCACTTTGCAAACCACCTCATTGCCCTGCTCGAGGACAGGCAGCCCACTGTCACAGCCATCTGCCAGGCTGGTGGATCTGCCGCTGGCGCCTCCCGGCAGTTGTGCCGCGCCATGGGAGGCTGCACTTCTGAGGCCCTTGGACCCACGCTGTTTTTTCGGTCCACATGCAGCTGGCATGTGGGCTCACCCCTTTGGCTAACTACAAAGTGCAGCATCACCCACCCCAGGCTTAGAGACGCAGCTCAGGCTCAGCGGGGCTGCGCTTGCAACAGAGATTTAAGTGTTGAGGGGTAGGCTCCGTCCCGAGGCTTCTCTGTAGACGACCTGCTTGGCCGTCTAATGTTCTGAGCAGACTGTAAGGGATACTAATGAACCAGGTTCAAGGAAAGTGATATCGCAACTCTGGCAGGCCCGAGGCCCACAGTCCTGGGAACGGATGGACATCAGTTCTTCTTGGCAGGCCACTGGTTTGGTTTGGAGCTCCATGTCACACTCATTCTCTGGCTGCCAGTCTCCTCAAGGAAATACGGACCTTCTCACTTCAGTTTTTCTGTATTTTATTAATTTTATCATTACTGAATAGGCTGCTTACTATCAGAACTAAAGTACCATTAGCTAAGTATTACCAATAGAATGCTGGCTGTTTTCAGTTTCTCTTAGATATTTTGGTAAATGATCAGGCCGTGGAGTTGGTGCTCCTTCCCTTCCCTCCTCTCATTCCTTCTTGGAAAGAGTTTAGATGGGCCGGGGAAAGATATTTGAAGCTTTCTGATCCAATGTAAATGAATCCTGTGGTGGGTAAATAATTTTTCTCCCTCTTTTGCTCTCTTGGGGTATTTTGATGAATAATGCTTCTCAAATGAGTTTATAAATATTCCCCTAGAGGTAAGAAGAGTATTAAGCTCATAGCAGGTGTGCCATTAATGCTTTGGAGTGTAGGGTAGAGCAAAGAGGAAAGGAACCATCAAAACCTTGCGGTGACACAGAATTTTCTGGAAAAGTTTGAAGGCCACAGCTGGGAACCACATATTGAGGGCAGTGCTGGTGAAGCATGGCTACAGCCTCGCAAGATCAGTTAGGCCAACCCTTTGTGTAGAAGCTCCCTTCTGGATGGGTGGTGGAGTGGGGCTGAGAGTTTGTTCTGTTGCCAATGATGTTGGCTGATCTTGGCTGTTGCCATATGTTTATCTTAAATAACTTAGAAAAAACATACTTTATTAATTGACCTCATCAACAATTAAAAACTTAATTGTCAAAACAAGTTGTTCCCTTTTGCCTCCCTTTAACTGAAAGTCCCATTCCCAACCACCCAACTCCACTTCAAAAGCTTTCACTCATAAACAATCATGGTATTGAAATTTGACCCGTAAATGTCATGCTTCTCAGTTTCTTCTATTACATTTCACCTGTAACTCAATGATGGCTTTAGTGTCTTTCTTTGATTGGTGTTGATGTCCCCATATTTTTAAACAAAAGCCTCAGTAACAGCAAGGAACTTTACTACTGCCACAGCACCACCTACTGGCATGCCATGACAGAAGCAAGACAGCGATAGCTTAACTGACCCACAGTTTGGAGAGTCCTTCTGAGCTTCGGTTTTTATAAAATCCCAATTCCCTTGTCATTTTGAGAAACTATCGCTTCTCTTGAGAGCTACTGAGTCTCTTGCTGTAGCATGAAGTCAGCAAGTTAGAATAACAAATAGGCTCGTATTGTTACCTTAAAGTGGCCCTGACTTCACCGACTTTGATTTTCTCTGTCCTATAACTGTAGCAAGGGCTCCAGATTGTGTGGGCAAGGGTTTGGATCTGGCGAAAATAACTTGGGGAGTTTCCAAAGATCCTGAAAAATGTAAAAAACATCCCTACTTAACACTTGACTTAATCTTGGCTAAAAGGACTAGACGTTGAATTAAAGCTAGGTTTTAGGGCGTCATCATCATTCTCCAGGAGCTGCCACCCCACTTCCTCCCGAACACCAAATCCGTGCTCTCTCCTTTGCCTTCCGACAGCGTTCAAGTGGGCAACCAACCCAAGTCCCTACCCATCAGGCTCTGGGAAGAGCAGAACTTTTGGGGAGCAATAAAGGCTACTAGACACTAGGGAGAGCATCTCGAGGGCTTTATTTATTTTTATTTTTAATATACTCCAGAGATCCACTCAGGATCTCCAACAACTGTAGGATGAATGGTGAAAAAAATAAGCACCTGATGATGAAACAGCTTGTTCCACTGACAGCTGCCAGGCAAATACTTTCACTTGAAAATTAAAGTGATTTCTAGATCCCTAGGGTTTAAGCTCCATTGGGTTTACTTATATTAAAACGAGTCCCTTCCTCTTGCTGTGTCACTGAGAGACAATGACGTGGGCAGGCAGAGTCCCACTGATGCCCCAAGGACACAGAGCTACAGTGCATTTTACCAGGGCCCGACATGTACATTCAACAGGGACACGTGGCTCCTCCCTTCTTGTAAATGGAACCCATCACGGCTTTTCAAAACCTAGTACGGTTTCTTCCACCAACCACAGACCACTAAGAGCTTAAAACAAAAAGAAAGGGGGGTGGGGCAGGTAGAGGCGGACACCAGGATGGGAGAGGCTCAGGCCGAAGCCAAGGGGCAGCGATGTGGCAGCTGGTGCGGCTTCAGACCCCGACAATAATGGGAGTTGACACTATCGAATCAGCATGAGAGAAATGCCAGTCACCTAATCTCCCTCTCTGCTATTTTAGTTCTCCATCGCCCCTTCAGATCTCAAGAAGCGCACCATGGTTCTAAAGGAGGAAGGCCGATGGCTTTGGCTTTGGGCCAAAGGCCTTCACTCCAGCTCCCTCCTCAAATTTCCAAACTCTGTGCCCTCCCTTCCATAGCCTGCGTATGTAGAATGTACAGCCCGAGGTGAGGAAGTCAAGGAAAAACCCATTCATGGAGCATTCAGGCACTCTGCTAGGAGTTTTCCCACTCACTACTGCGCTTAGTGTTCACCGTAAAAATGTCCCCGTGCCACCACCGCCAGTGCAGAAGACAGCGCTCTTCCAGCAGCGCGCCAAGATGAGCTGCTGTGTCACTCGGGCTGCCTGAGGACAAAGTCACTCAGCTCTGTGGCCCGGCTGGCCAGACATGGGAAAGGGTCAAGGGACCAGGAAACAGACTTTTGCCATATCCATGGGCTCGTTAATAACCATGTTTAACCACTGAGCTATGGTAAGTAGACCAGACAGGGGGTAAATACCTTTCAAAGTCAGTTTAGAGATTCCCCTGTAGGCACGGACTTCCCAGCTCTGAGAGAGATGTATCAACTTTTCGACTTATTATGGAGTTGTTCTCCCTTCTTGTGGGTTTAAAAAAATGTTTCTTAGAAACAACCTAATCTCCTTTCAATAGGACACCCTTCTGAACCCCTTTTAAGTCTATGCATGATATAGAAAAACACATGATTTGTTGTTGAAACAGTGAAGTGCCAAGTAGTTATTCACTAGCTTTATAAATAAGTCCAACAGTGTTTGTTACTATTATCACACTGCCGAGGTAAAATGTTTATTGGGAAGTATGGAAAACACCTGCACCTAGTATATCACAGATGCGTCAGTGTTTAAGGATCAGGAACATCACAAAAGTTGTAGACCAGAAACAAATTCAAGGGGCTGTAGAGGCCAAGAGCCACAAATAGCAGGCTACCGAAACGAGGTTAGAAGAATAAAGTGCTTATCTGAAGCAGAAGAGGGGGAAGGCAGATATTAGAATCCAGGGGAAGGACTTCCGGTCAAGATGGTGGCCTAGGCAGGCACAGCTCGCCTCCTCACAAAACCACATCAAAATCGCAACTGAATTATAGAACAGCCATCACTCAGAACCAGCAGAAACTGAGTTGAATGGAAGTCTGACAACTACGGAGTTAAAGAACCACATCCATCCAGACTGGCAGGAGGAGCAGAGACGTGGAACGGGCCGGTCACACATACGCGTTTGGTGGATGAAAACTCGGGAGGGTTATCTCGGGAGCAAGGCATCCCAGCCCCACACCAGGCCCCTCTGCCCTGGGTGCCAGTGCCAGGAAGATAAGTCCCCACAACTTCTGGCCACAAAAACCAGCAGGGATTGAGTGGGTGGAAGAAACTGCTACAGTCCCAAGGAGTTGCTCTTAAAGAACCCACACATGAACTTAATCAGACTCACTCCCTCTGAGCTCCAGCACTGTGGTAGCAGCTTGAAAGGCACCAGTGGCATTTGGGGAGGAACTGAAGTGTCTGGCATCAAGGCGAGAGCTGGGGGACAGTTTTCTCCCAGTCAGAAAGGTGGACAGAGCCATAGAGCCAGCACATGGGTGCCATATCTGAGACTCCCTCAACCTGGCTAACACTGTTTGTCCCTCCCTAGAGAATCCTTGAAGCTCCATCCTTCCGGGCTTACAGTTGTTAACAGTAGCTTTTCGATATGAATGGCTGGTCTTGGTTCACACTTCAAAACTTCTTAAATCCTTTCAAACAAGCAACAGCTGGCCTCAGTAAGTCCCAGGCACAGCACTAACAGCAGCCAGTCTAGATTCACAGCTTGGCTTTGCCTGGGAATCTCCAAGCCCAGCACAAGTAGCAGCCTTCTCAGATTGCTCAGGATCTCAGGCAGGGTGACCCTGAGCAAAACACAGGAGGGCTGGCGTTGGCCTGCACCACCACCCTGCCCCTGCACAGCTGATCCCCCACAGAGGGCAGAGGTTGGTGGTCAGTGGTCACAGCCAATCTCTGCAATTCACTGGCTTGGGTAAATCTCTTCCATTAACCTGCCAACAGCAACCAAGGCTCAACTACAAGAGGATGTACTCAGCGTACTTGAAGGACACACCTTGAGTACCCAGCTTAGGTGACAGGGGAGGCTGTGCTGCTGGACCCTACAAGACACTTACTACATTAGGTTGTGATACCAAGATAGGGAGTCATAGTAGCTCTACCTAATACATAGAAACAGACACAGGGAGACTGTCAAAATGAAGAGACAAAGAAACATGGCCTCAATGAAAGAACAGATCAGAACACCAGAAAAAACTAAACAAAATGGAGACAAGCAATCTATCAGATACAGAGTTCAAAACATTGGTTATTAGGATACTCAAGGAACTTAGTGAGGACCTCAACAGCATAAAAAAGATCCAGTCAGAATCAAAGGATACACTAATTAAAGAACAATTGACAGGGGAACAGCAGTAGAGTGAATGAAGCCAAGACTCAGATCAATGACTTGGAACATAAGGAAGCAAAAAGCAACCAATCAGAAGAACAAGAAGAAAAAAGAATCCACAAAAACAAGGATAGTATAAGCAGCCTCTGGAACAACTTCAAGAGGTCCAACATTCACATCACAGGGATGCAAGAAGGAGAAGAGAAAGAGCAAGAAATGGAAACCTATTTGAAAAAACAGTGAAAGAAACCTTCCCTAATTTGGTGAAGGAAATAGACATGCAAGTCCAGGAGCAGAGAGAGTCCCAAACAAGATGGATGCAAAGAGACCCACTCTATGACATATCTTAATTAAAATGCCAAAGGTTAAAGATAAAGTGAGAATCTTAAAAGCAGCAAGAGCGTAGCAGTTAGTTACTTACAGGCAAGTTCCCATAAGACTATCAACTGATTTCTCAAAAGAAACCCTGCAGGCTAGCAGGGATTGGTAAGAAATATTCAGTCATGAAAAGGAGGGACCTACAGCCAAGACTGCTCTACCCAGCAAAGCTATTATTTAGAATGGAAGGGCACATAAAGAGCTTCTCAGACAAGACAAACTAAAAAATTTCATCATCACCAAATCATTATTATATAAAATGTTAAAGGGACTAATTTAAGAAAAAAAGATCAAAACTATGAATAATACAATGGCAATAAATACATATCTGTCAATAATTGAATCTAAAAAACAAACTAAGCAAACAAGAAGAGAGACAGAATCATGGACATGGAGTTTTGATGGTTGCCAGATGGGAAGGGGTGGGGGTGAGGAATGGGAGAAGAGGTGAGGGGATTAAGAAGTACAAATAGGTAGTTACAGAGTAGCCATGGGATGTAAAGTAAAATACAGGAAATGGAGTAGCCAAAGAACTTACATACTCACAACCCATGGACATGAACAGTGGTGTGGGGATTGCCTGAGGGAATAGGAGAGGGGGGCAAAGGGGGAAAAATTGGGACAACTGTAATAGTATAATCAATAAAATACAGCCCTGGCTGGCATAGCTCAGTGGATTGAGCATGGGCCTGCAAACCAAAGGGTTGCTGGTTCTATTCCCAGTCAGGGCACATGCCTGGGTTGTGGGCCAGGTCCCCAGTAGGGGGCACATGAGAGGCAACCACACATTGATGTTTTTCTCCCTCTCTCCTTCCCTTCCCCTCTCTAAAAATAAGTAAATAAAATCTTTAAAAATAATAATAAAATATAATAAAAAAATAAAATGTAAAAAAAAATCCCATTACAAATTTAAAAAAAAAAGAATCCAGAGAGAAGTGTAACTTCTCTTTGTTCTGTGGTTTTATGATAATACCAAATTCAGTACGAACACTACAAAATCTTCTAAGTAATTTCAACAGTCAGTAAGTATCAATTCATGATCAAGATGCTGAAGTCTGACCCACCTGGCCCCTCAAGTTCCTAACTTCCTCAGCCAGAGTGCATGCAAACAGTTCAGTTCAGCGTTTATCCATTAGACATGCAAATGGAAGAGGCCAGGTTCCTGGGCCTCCTACTGCCCGTGGGCGTCCCGTGGCCGTCCCGTGGCCCAGGATGATCATGAATGTGGCCCAACACAAAATGGTAAATTTACTTAAAACATAATGACATTTTTTTGTGATTATGTGCTACAATATATTTAATGTGTGGCCCAAGACAACTCCTCTTCTTCCAGGGAGGCCCAGGGACTCCAGAAGGTCGGACGCCCCTTCTAGGCTGCACACTCCGCCCGCTGCAGCAAACTCGGAGTGCCGAAGGGGCTCCACAGCCACATCGGATGGGTGTCCTCCCCACCAGGTCACCCTCTCATCCTCACTTCTCAGTCCCCCACAGTTCCCGGCAGAAATGCTATTTCTTTAAAAGTAATTATCATGTTCTGGCAATTCTTTTTTTTTTGAGGCGTGGGGGGTGGGAGACAAGTTGATACCCATCAAGTATTTCTTGAATTCAGGTTCTAAGATTTTCAGTGCAGAATAAAATCTTTATAGTTTTATATTATTACCTTATCCGGGTATAGTTATATAACCTTTCTCTATATATCGCTTCATTTAATCCTCACAGTAAGCCTGAGATGTATGTAATTATCCCCATTATACAGTCAAAGAAACCAGGCTGCTTGGAGGTCTTATCATCATGTTAAGGTGTATTAAGTCAAACCGCCGACCTGCCTCCCCCTGCACACACTCCTTGATGGCGCCCTACAGCTCTCAGCACCCAGCTCCTCACACAGCTCATAAACTGGCCCTGCTACCTGCCTTTTCTCTTGCCACTCCCTGCTCGTGCCCTAGTCCCTGCCGCACCGACACACGAGGGCTTCCAGAACACAGCCTTTGCACATGTCATCCCCTCTTCCTAGGCCTTCTTCCACTCCGTGCCACCCCCTCCTTCCTAGCTGACTTGTTCAGATTCAGACCTCAGCTTAGATGTTTTTTCCTCTAACAAGCCCTCCAAATCCCTAAAGAGCCTGGACCAGGCTGCTTGGGTTCAAATACAGCCCCACCACTTACTAGCTGTGAAATTTTAGACATGTTTCATAATCTGCCTGTGCCTTTATTTCTTCTGCTGTAAAATGCAGAATACAGTTCCTGTATTATATGCCTGCCTTGTGAACAAACAAGTTATTACATACAAGGCAATCACAACCATGCCTGACAGATAGCGAGCGCTCAGCCAGCATGGTCCGCCGTGATTCTGCTCATCCCCAGTGCCTGCTGCTCCCCGCTGACCCTTCCCCTCCGCCCCAAGCCTGGAAGTTCCCGGAAGCAGTGACTGTCTCGTTCACCATGTGTGCATCCCTGTGCCAGAATGCTGCCTTCTCCATAGCAGGTGATCAATAATAACTATCTGAACTGAATTCAAGTGATTTTCTTTCAATTTTCTAGTTATGTACTAGTGTATTCTTACGAATTAGTGCCGTCTGTGGACCGGTGCACCTAACTTCACGTAGTAGGTTCTACACGGACAAACTCGGGGCCCTCGGAGCCTGCCTGGAGAGACCACGCTGCTGGCATGGCGGGGCTGAGGTCAGAGGACGGAGCTCCAGCTCCACATCCGTGTGTGACCTCCTCCAGGCCCTCCCCGTCTAAGCCTCAGTTTCCTCCTCTGGGGGGGGGGACAAGAAGACCCAGCCTACAGGGCTGCTGTGAAGGCTAGTGAGAGACACTACAGGTGGAAATACTGTAAAAACAGTGCAACACCAGTCCAATGCAGGCTTTGTTTACTAAATGCTGCAAATCTGATAGGGTCCTACCAGACTGGAAAATCCCATCTACCCCACATTATCCAGAAAACCATTCAATTCTAAATTGTCAATGTCGCTTTAAAGAAGAATGTGACAAAAATGCCCATTTTTGCCACAATGCAGTAAAAGCCTGAAAGCCCGAATGCTTGGTGGTTTGAACTGGAGCTCCCTCTGGAAGCGAAGAGAGAACGTGCCAAGCCCAGCACCCTCCCTCGCAGGCGGGACGGCCGCTGTGCCCACTCACCTGAGGAGTTGGCGACGGGCACAAACGCTGCAGAGTTAAGGATGCTCTGGAGTCCGTTCGGCTGCCCTTCCGTGGCTGACCCTCTGAAACACAAGCAGCTTGGTTAGACATGCACATGGAAAGGCAAGGGCAAGTATAGGCCCTCCAATGGCTCTGCTTCTTGCTCTTGGTGTTCCCTCTCATGTGGCTCATTCTCTTGCTTCTTTCAAGGCTTTGATGAAATGTCATCTTATCAGAGAGGCCTCCTTCCATGACCAACCTGTCCCCTTCCTCTGAAACAATGCACAGTTTACAGTGCATTGTCCATCTCTCCCGCTGGCATGCAACTCCAAGAAAGCACAGACTTTGATCGCTGCTACGTCTGTAGTACCCAGAACAGTGTCTGGCACCTAATAAGCATGCAATAAACACTTGTTTATCGGATGGATAGATAAAGTCACCAGTATTGACTTGGATAAACTGTAAGTAAACAAAGACATTAAAAAAAAACCCAAGTTGCAAGTAGAGCTGTGGTTCTCAAGGGCGGATTTCGCTGCCTCATCCCACCACTGCGTAAGGGACGCTTGGCGACACTGAGACATTTGTGGCCGTCACAACTGTGTGGTCCTCTGGCATCTAATGGGGAGAGGCCAGGAACGGCACTACACATCTCCTACAGGGCACTGGAAAGTGCCCTCAAACAAAGAATTATCCAGCCCAAGATGTCAACGGTGCTGAGGCTCAGACACCATTATACAGGGCCACGTCCCCTCACGCCAACTTTGTCAGGAGACAGGACCGAGTGTGTTGATTCCCAGCCATGTCCGAGCAATTCTATGACCAGCTCGATGCCCTACAGATCGTGTCAGGTCTCCCTGTGATTCTCCCATGGCATTACCAAAATCACAGTTGTGGAACTGTAGAACTGGTCGCATTACATCTGTTACCCTGGCTAGCATGTAGGCTCCATAAAAACAGGGATCGTATCAGTCTTACACACAGTTGTAGCCATATTACATTCTGCACACATCTGGTATTTAATAATTATTTTTTGAAACAATCTGACCCCATTTCCCCCATAAATAAACACTTGTTGGGTTCATCTACCTTGATTTTTAGTTGATGTGTCAGAAGTTTACATGGGAGGGTGAAGTTTTCATATGCTCAGTTCTTTCTTTGCTCAGCAGCATCCAATCCAACCCTCCGTCCCCCTCTCCCGCACACTACCCTTCCATTTATGCATTCGCACACGTACTATTTACTAAGCACTCCCTGTGCTCGGCACTAGTGAGGAGGCAGACATTAAGCAAATACATATGGTACAAACGATGCAATAAATGTTAAGGAAATAAAGTACAAGGAGCTATGAGAATGAAATAGGGGGGCCAGGTTTAGACGGTGAGGAGAGTGGTCAAGGATGGTCTTTCCGAGGAAACCCTATTTCAGCAGTCATGGGTTGTGAAAGGTAGGCATCAGCCAAGAGGAGAGCTTTTCACAGAGAGGTCTCTTAGATAACGGCCCTGAGGCAGAAAGGGGCTCAGAACGTGCCAGGACCTCCACAGACCGGAGAGGCAAAGGCGTGGGCAGATGAGCGGTGTTTGACAAACTTGTTCATCATGCAGTTCCCGGCCCTTTGGTCAGCGCTTCCAGTCAGCAAGTCTGGGATAGAGCCTGGGAACCTGGACTTTCTACAGCCCCCAGGGAAGTCAGGGAAACACCGGCTGGTAGGCAAAAAGGAAGGTGGCATGAGTGCCACTTGGAGAGTCTGGCAGAGGCTCAGGTGCCCAGGTGGTCCCTACGTCACTGAGGGAGACATGCGCCTTGAGAACAGACCCCGGCAGCAATGCAGGGATCACATGTCTTACACTCCACCCCTACCCGGCCCCACACCACCAAGCTGTGGTTTGGTCCCTACCTACGTCTCCTTTCCACTTTCATTTTCAGGATGCCCCAGAGGCAAAGAAGAGAGAAAGGAGCACAGGGCTTCTCCCTTTTCCCACAAGCTTCACCCTTGGTTACCCATATCTGGAATGCTTATGCATTTATCTCAGCTCCTTATGGATTGTCCCCATCCCAAAGAAATGCCCAAAGCACCCATAGGCTGATGTTTGTTCTTCCAGGTCCAAGTGAAAAAGGAAAAGTTCTGGAGGGTCTAGGATGAGATCTTTCTTTTATAGACGTTAAAAGCCCTTGGGTCTATTTGCCTGTGTTAGAAGAAATTGGGCAAAAAAAAAAAGGTGACAGGGATGGGAGTGGGGGATGGGGTCAGTCTCAGTTTCACAGGGAAACCCTGACTGTCGACAGTAAAAATGGGAGCAGGAGGTGAAATTCTGGGGTCAGGAGAAGAAACAAAGGCCGCGCCCCAGAAGATCCAGAGGAGGTTAGACCTAGTGAGTTCCAGGTGCCCAAACTCCCCGACCTCCTCCCTCCCCTCTACAGAACTGCCTCCCTGTGCTCGCCCTCATTCTCTCCTGTTTCCTCAGGCAAACCTCCTGGCTCTCTGTCCCCTCTGTGCCCAGCACCACTCGCTCCTCCGTCAGCTCTCCTCACAGGCCTTGGGGGCCGCGCCTGGCTCATCTGAACAACATTTCTAACGACTCCGCTGCCCTAGCACAGGGTCCCCTTTCCAGATCCTGCCAAGAGGAAATGCTGAGTGAATTTTTCCGTGACAACACTGGCACACAAAATAGTGTGGATCTGTGTTATTACTGTCCCACGCACATTATGGGTAAATATGCTTTAGTTGTGATAACATTGTTTCCTCAGGAAAATACATTCCAACTTCTGCAATGAGAACTTCTGCAGCCCAGCCTGTCCGGAGCCTGTGTGCCGGCTCACCCACTGACCTGCCCCTGCAAGGGCTCCTCGCTGCCTTCCTGGGAGCGCCTGCGGCACAGGAAGGCACGCACGTGTCTCCTCGGTAGTGTCTAAGTCAGGGACTATGTCTTAACACCAGTATAAAAGGGCCTACGTCAGGGCTGTCGAGGATTAAATGAGATGGGGGATGAAAAGCACATCTTAGCACAGTGTCTGATTATATTAAGTTAAATTATATTAAGTTGGCAATTATTAATTGCTAAATAAACAATTATTAGTCTCGTTATCTTTACTTAGGAATACTGACAGCCTCTGCATTCACTGTAGGTTTAGCACACACAGGAACACTGAGTTGGATGACTCATGGGCTCTAACGCAGTGTGGGCCGTTAGTGCTAAACTGCAAAAGAATGAGCACAGGCATCCAGAAACTGAATGTTAATGGCAATTTGCTATTAAGGTCAAAAGGTAATTGATTAGCAATCTAAGAGACAAAATCGCAGAGTCAAAATGATTCTTAAAACTCCCTAGGAAGAAAGGTCTCACTTGAGATGGACAATCTCTTAATAAATCCAGCACACACACTCTTCTCCTGCCGGCATCAGGATGAACCGCTGTTGCCCCGACCGTGCACCAGACGAGGTAGCTGGCGTGCAGCAAGAGCCCACGCTGAGCGGCGCGTCTCTGAGCGGCGCGTCTCTGAGCGGCGCGTCTCTGAGCGGCGCGTCTCTGAGCGGCGCGTCTCTGAGCGGCGCGTCTCTGAGCGGCGCGTCTCTGAGCGGCGCGTCTCTGAGCGGGATGGTGACACAGAGCACAGTGGGCGGCTCCTCCTGTGAGACAGGCTCATGGGAAACGAGACTGACCGGAGGGACGGCGCATCTCCTGCCTCATCCCGAGCGCAGCATCAAGTGGCATCAGCCACTTTATCGAGATTGTACTTTCTCTTTTTTCTGAACAGCTGAATGTGCAAAGTTAAATGTGTGTCCGACGCGGTCCCATGACCCGCTGTTTTCTGATCATAGTACATAAGGAATACGAAGAGGTGGCTAACGATGAACTCAGAAAAACTGCAGGCATGAAAACATTGGAGTTTTACAGTGAGAAATACTGAAAAGATGGGACGAGAAAGGTGCCATTGCCCCGGACGGGAGCCTCATTGGACCGCCACCCCCATCAGTGCGCATGCAAGAATCAGTCCAGGACGTCGGCCAGGATGGGGGCGCAGGTAGACATGCTTTACCTCCTCGCGCAATCAAAAGGACAGCAACAGATTTAAAGACAAAAAACAACTGGAACTGACAGAAAATCGAACTGTACGGAAGTCCAACAACCAAGGAGTTAAAGGGGAAACATTTGTCCAGACCGGGAGGAGGGGTGGAGAAGGCAGCTGGGGCTGAGAGGACGTGAGCAGTGAGGCAGACTGGGTGGGCAAGGTGGCCCCACATTTGCGTGTGGAACCACGCAAGGAGGAACAACTGGGGAACAAGACAGATTACACAACCCAGGACTCCAGTGCAGGGAAATAACGCCTTGAAACCTCTGAGTATAAAAATCTGGGGGGCTGTGGCAGTGGGAGAAACTCCCAGCCTCATAAGAGAGTCTGCTGGAGAGACCCACAAGGTCCTAGAACACACACAAAACCACCCACCTGGGAATCAGCACCAGAAAGACCCAATTTGCTTGTGGGTAGAAGAGGAAGTGACTGAAAGCCGGCAGAGAGCTGAGCAAGTGACATTGTTCCCTCTTGGACCCCTCCCCCACATCCCAAGGAGCAATGCAGTGTCGTGAGTTGCCCCGCCCTGGTGAACACCTAAGGCTCCGCCACTTACTATGTCACAGGTGTGCTGAGACAGAGAAATCTGGCCCAAATGAAAGAACAGATAAAAACTCCAGAAAAAGAACTAAGTGACAAGGAGATAACTAACATATCAGATGTAGAGTTCAAAACACTGGTAATCAGGATGCTCTCAGAAGTGGTTGAGAATGGTCACAAAACGGAGGAAAAAGTGAAGACTATGCAAAGTGAAATAAAGAAAAATACACAGGGAATCAACAGTGAAGGAAACTGGGACTCAAATCAATGATTTGGAACAGAAGGAAGAAATAAACATTCAACTGGAAGAGAATGAAGAAATAAGAATTCAAGAAAAAATGAGGAGAGGCTTAGGAAACCCTGGGACATCTTTAAATGTTCCAACATCTGAATCAGAGGTGCCAGAAGGAGAAGAGGAAGAACAAGAAATTGGAAACTTAATTGAAAAAATAATGAAGGAAAACATCCCCAACCTGGCGAAGGAAATAAGACTTCCAAGAAATTCAGGAAGCTCAGAGAGTCCCAAAGAAATTGGACCCATGGAAGAACATACCAAGATACACCATAATTAAATTACCCAGGATCAAAGATAGGGGAGAATCTTAAAAGCAGCAAGAGAAAAGGAGACAGTTACCTACAAAGGAGTTCCCATAAGACTGTCAGCTGATTTCTCAAAAGAAACTCTGCAGGCAAGAAGGGGCTGGAAAGAAGTATTTGAAGTCATGAAAGGCAAGGACCTGCATCCAAGATTGCTCTATCCAGCAAAGCTTTCATTTAGAATGGAAGGGCAGATAAAATGCTTCCCAGACAAGGTCAAGCTGAAGGAGTTCATCATCACCAAGCCTTTATTACATGAAATGTGAAAGGGACTGATCTAAGAAAAGAAGATCAAAACCATGAACAGTAAAATGACAATAAACTCAGAACTATCAACAACTGAGACTGAAAACAAAAACAAACTAAGCAAACAACTAGAACAGGAAGAGAATCACAGAAATGGAGATCACATGGAAGGTTATCAGTGGGGAGGGCGAGGGGGCTTAATGGGGGAAAAGATACAGGGAATAAGAAGCATAAATGGTAGGTACAAAATAGGCAGAGGGAGGTTAAGAATAGTATAAGAAATGGAGAAGCAAAAAAACCTATATGTATGACCCATGGACATGAACTTGGGGAGGGAATGTTGGTGGGAGGGGGGGTGCAGGGCACAGGGAGGATAAAGGGGAGGAAGAAATTAGGACAACTGTAACAACATAATAAAATATACTTTAAAAAGAATCAATCAGCCCTGGCTGGTGTAGCTCAGTGGATTGAGCGCGGGCTGCGAACCAGGCATCACAGGTTCGATTCCCAATCAGGGCACATGCCTAGGTTGCAGGCCATGTCCCCCAGCAACCACACATTGATGTTTCTGTGTCTCTCTCTCTTTCTCCCTCCCTTCCCTCTCTAAAAATAAATAAATAAAATCTTTAAAAAAAAAATCAATCAATGATTCCCTGAGTAGAACAACAAAGTGATGTTTGTCTCTCTCTAAAATCAATAAATTCAAAAAAAAAAAGAAAGAAAAGTGCCATTAACTTTATATCATACGAACCCTATCTGTGAGCACTAGATGTGACTATCTGGTCCTGTAAGTGGTCCTTAACTGCTCTTCATGGAAATGGTACACGTTCTAGGAGATGGAAAAGTGTCAGATGTAGCCAAAGGTTGAGAGTTAGAGGCTCAGTGCGATCTTAATTGTGGTAATGGGCTTATTAGCTCATCTACAGAGAAGAGTCTGAATTTCTGTCTATAATTGTCAAAAGCTGCTTCAAAAGCTGCTGAAGGGCAGGCTTCCTCATTAACGGAACCACTTAAAAACTGAGATAAGAAATGTAGCCACGCACAGTGGCAACAAAGAATTAGAATTCCATTAATAGCGACATGCTCTTTTCAACTAGGCAGTCTCTTTTTCTCGGGGTGTGTTCATAGCTAGTGCCTGAAGGCCTTCCTTAAACATTAAATGAACGTGCCCTAGCCCAGCATTCAATTCACTCGCTCCATTCCTGTCCGTCTACTTCTCTTGCCCTCCCATTTCCCTGAACTCCGAGGAAGAGCTGGACACGGGCACTATTCCTACTCCGAGTAAGTAGGGGCAAGAGCTCTTCCAGGCCTTTCAAAGAAACTGTTCAAAAATGCATCACAAACAAATAATCTCTATAAGCTGAAATGTTGCCTGCATTTACCATTTTGAAAGATTTCTTTCAGGGCAAGTCTCAAAACAGGGAACACAAGCCGATCAAATGGCTGGCTAGGAATCCCACTGGCATCGGGACCAGACCACACCGTGGGGCCGGCCTGCACAACACACCGTCCGAGCCCGTCTAGGAGGGTTCGCGTGAGCAAGATCCCCATTATCCATTTGCTGGTAGGGCTTCTTTCTGACATGCTTCTTTGGTGAAGCTTTAGTTCCTTTATTTGTGGTTTCCCCTGTTCTCTCCCACCCCCCAACTATTTTGATCAGTGGAAACTTTTCTGAAAGTGATATCCTTTCTTTAAGATCTGTTTTGTTCGTTACTTCACAAGGCTGACTGTGGTTTGGTGCTACATTGTTTCTCTTTGGGTTCTTTTCAAGGCTTCCCGCATCTCTAACACAGGGGTACGAGTCTTCTATTTCAATGGTTTAGTAAAAGTTGATCTTGGATTCGTGCCACCACATCAGGGATGACCTTTCTGTAGGAGGAAGGACCCACAAAAGGAAAATACTCAAGGTTTCACAGGGAGAGTAAAGCTGGAAATGCTGACCTCGCCAGGGCTGTGGCAGAGACATGGTGGCACCTGTGAGGGTCCTGAAAAGAGTCACCCCCAAACTACATCATTTTTATAAAATACCAGTACAACCAGCCTCCTTCAATTTCCAAAAGAGAGAAGAGATCCCAAGACACGAGTTAGGTTAACGAATTGAATTCCAAGAAGAGAACACGGACTTTCCCTGGTAAACATCTGCTCACAGATAAGGATGTTACAACTTTCCTGACGACCCACGGACGGGCACACAGGAGTATGAGTGTGTGCGCTTCCTCCCTGTCAGTCCAGGGATTAGACACACGCTCCGGCAACAGAGCCTCATATGCTGATCCCCAGCAAAGGGCAATGACAGCATTATTAATTTGGGTCTGCTTCCAAACTCAACTCAAGAAACGTTTAGTGAAGCCAACTTTTGTGGAGTAGTGGTGCGTAGGGTTCCACTTCATAAACGTACTGCACGTCATCTGGCCCACTCTATGTCCTATTCCTTTTTATTCCTGAAGTTATTTATGTGGGCCTTGTCTCATTTTTATTGCGGCTTCCAGACGGAGGTGACCCTCTCGACTGTGGTGTCAGCTGCACGCGCTCGGTCCCCAGGGCTGAGCGAGCATCACCCGCCAGACACCGTGCGAGGGCGGCCGTCTCACGTTCTCCCACGTGCTGGTCTGTGTTTTTGTTTTACTTCCACTGATGTACTGCTGACACTTTGGTTTAGCTTTTCAAATTAAAAGATCCACTCATTTCCAATCCTTCTTGTCTATTTAATAAACACATTGAAGGTTGCAGTTTTGGCTCTCCTACAGATTTATGAGGCACTTTCGTAGCCATGCAGTTCCCAGTGTTTTATTATGGTTACCTCGTTCACACAGGAGTATATGTTCTGTATTTTTAAATCTCCAAACAGCCTTTAAAAACCACCTTTGTATTATCTCCAATGTTGGTGTATTTATTGTAGTTAAAAAGTGTGAACTATTTGATACTGGTTTTCTGAAGTGTGTGGAGCCTTCATATGTGACATTCAGTGTGTGCTGAGTGTTTGTAAATGTTCCACATACACTTGAAGAGGATGCATATTCTCCCTTTTGGATGCAGGGAACTGTGCATAGCTATTAATGTTTTTCAGGCTGTGACCTGTGACTCACAAGGGCATTGTAAAATTCAGAGGACAATCAGCATTTTAAAAACAACATGGAATAGTATTTTGCAAACCTTCTGTTTCATATACATATAGCTATTTCACTAGGTTGCATGTAAAATATATTTTTAAAATTATAAGTGGTGGTCAAATAAGACTAAAGGTCACTTATTCAGGGAAATTGTTAATTCTGCATTTCAAATATTCAAAATCCTCAGAAATTTTTGACTTACACTAATAGAAGTATATCTAAATAAATCACCCACTATAATGAAAATTTGCCAATTTTCCTTATGATTTTTTCATCTTTTGACTTACACATTTTAAGCTTATAATAATGGTAAGTGCATATTAGTGATTTTCCTTACTTCTATTAATGCTTTTTGCTTGATTCTATTCCATCCATTGCTCTACTAATTTTCTTTCTAATTAGTATTACATAATTTGTCTTTTTCCAATTCTTTGTCATTCTGAGATTCTACTTTAGATGTTTCTTTACAGCAGACTGTAACTGAACATTTAAAAAATGCAATTTGATAATCTTTTAATAGAAGAGTATAACCTGTTAAAATTATCATGTAAGTTTTACTCATATAGTTGGAATTACATTTATTATCTCGTTTTTGTTTTTTTTTTCCATTTACCGCCGTCCTTTTCCTTTGCTTACCTCCACCCCGGACTTTCCTGTCTTCCACTGGATTTGTCAAGTTTCTGCCTTCCCTTCTCCCCGACTCTGTTGGTTTGAACGCTACAGACTGTGTATCAGTTATTTAGCTCCAGTCTTCCTAAGAAAGTGTAAAGCCATTTGGTATTTCTATGTTGCCCTTAAACTTGACAGAGACCTGTAATACCTTCCCTATCCACTGACTATTCTTGTCCCTGAACTTTGATGTTGTTGTCTTAAATGTGTTTTATCTTTTTAAAGCAGACCAACAGTTATTTTTATAGTCACTAGTACTCATGGACACTTTATAAAACTTCTGTACTTCACTGTTTCACGTTATCCGAGACTTCTGGTTCACCTTCATCCTCCAGTCTTTGCTAGTTCTTTCACCGAAGGTCATGGGTTGCATACTCTCAGACTTTAAGTGTTTTGAATTATTTTTATTTTGCCTTCTCTCCTGAATGACTGTTTAGCTATGTATAAAATTCTAGACTGAAAGGTACTTTCAGGCTGTCGCTCTTGTCTTCTGCCCTATCGCTGCTGGGGAGAGTGCTGGTCTTCTGTGTCCCTGAGTAGTTCAAGTGCATTTTCTCTCAGGTGTACGAGAGGTTCCCCTTTATGCTCAATGCTCTGCGGTTTCACCATGGTGTGTCTAGAGGGGCATTTATTTTGGTACCCGGAATGGAATTTTTAGCTGAGGACTTATGTTTTTGATTCTAGAAAATTCTCAGTGAAGACTTTATGAAGGATGGCTTGTTCACCTGTCCCTTTTGTCTCTCTACTTATCTTCCCATCAGCCATATGTCATGCCCCACAGACACGCCTATCTGGCACAGAATCCAACATGTCTGACCATTGAGAAATATCAATTTCATCTGTAAGGAATTCACGTTCTAGTTGTTGATTTTGTTGGCAACTTTTCTTAGCATGACATTTAGTCCAGGGTTTTGGAATTTTGGTTTACAGGCTCATTTTGAATAGGAAACATTTCCTCCTTGTCTCTCTGCTTGCTCGCCCCTCCCTACTGAAGATTTTGTAGTCGCCCCCACCCAGGCCCTTGAACCCCAGTCTGGACCAGACTATACAGTGGTTATTTTGGTGGCCTTGCCTCAGTGGCATTTGGGAATCCAGATGAGCTCTGAGACATGAACGGCTGCAAAGGCATGTGATCACTACCTGGCTCTGTGGGCATACGGCCTCCTGTGAGGAGGTCCATGCCAGCTTTAGCAGCCTCCCGCCAGCAGGGTCCACTGCATTCTTTTTAGATCAGGGTTCTTTGCCTTGGCACTGCCAACGTCTTACACTGGATAACCCTGTTGAGGGCCTGTGCTGGGCCCTGCAGGTTGTTGAGCATTATCTCCAGAATCTACTCGTTAGGTGCCAACAGCACCCCCCTCTCAGCTGCCCTGGTATGAAAACCAAAAATGACTCTGGACATCGCCAGCGTCATCCCCTGTTGAAAAATCACTTTTTAATTTTCAATTAAGAAGCCTGGTTTCAGTCTCTCCTCTTCGGTGGGGCACTCTCAGGCCCCAGTATGTGACTGGGGCTGCTGCCACCCGCTCCCAAAGTGGGGCTCAGAAAGCTCCAGCCTCCTTCGCTGCAGCCTCTTTCACTCATTCTCACTTATTCCTGCACATTTTGAGGCCAAAGGAGATGTTTCCCTTGTTTTGAAGCTCAGCTATGTCCTTTCGGTTTTCTTCTTTAAGCTTTTTATCTCTCACTGCTTCGTGTTTAAAGCCAGGGAGGATATTAAGTGTGAACTTATGGAGCCAACTTGACTGGAAGTCAGTAGGTCCAAATCTAATCTTTTGTTTTGTTTGAAACTAAGCCTTTGCCTTCAATAGTCATCAGAGTTATTAGTGTTCAGGAAATCAGAACGTGTTTGAATTTCCATAGCCTTGCTAGCTACAGCCAAGTCACACTTACGAGTATCATCTTACTAACAACAAAAACGTGATTTCTTTTAATAGGAAACAACAGCAGCAGCAGAAATTGTAACGGCACCAGCCAGTGTGCATGGGCACTTAACGTATGTCAGGGAAATACATGATCTCATCTAATCCTCAGAACAACCCCAAGGTGTAGGTAATCTTTCACAGATAATGGAACAGAAGCTTAGACGTATCCCTACATGACAGTCTATTAAGTGAAGGAACCAAGATCCAAATCTAATTGGAAACCTTGGGATGTTAGCAATTGTTTTCTGCTGCCTCTCACAACGCTCTACGTAGGATCGATGATCAAGGATAATTGTTATTTAGTGATCCTTTAATGCAAAAAACTACGTCACTACCACCAGCACCATTTCCTGAGAACCCATCACGAATATAAGCTGTATCATGAACTGGGGCCTGAACTTATCTCCTTTCTCAAAACCCAACTTTGTGAAAGCAGGGCTCATGTTTGTTTTGTCCACTGGTGTCATCACCAACACCCAGAGCAATCCGTAGCATAGTGGGCATTATATATGCAATAAAATGGTGATGACAAGGTGTATGTCCCTAAGAAATTTATGGGAAGCAGAACACATATAAAAAAAAATAAGACAAGGAGGTAGATGGTAGAGTCAGCTGAAAAAGTAAGAGTGGGCAGTTAAAGCTGCATCAAGGTGATAAATGAAAACCTGATCTTGAATAAGGGCAGGACTTAGACGCGAGAGGCTACAAGCATTGCACATAGAGGGGATGACGTGAGCGTGAGGGAACAACAGTGGAGGAGACTGTGCAAGGGGCAGTCTAGCACAGGGAAGGCGGGACACAGGAACAGAGGACAACTGTGGAAGGCTTTACTGTCTGAGTACGGACTCAGCTTCATCTTGCAGGCACTCGAAAGTCTCCACATTTTTCAGAAGAAAGGTTCAAAAAACTCTTTGAGAGACAATATTTTAAAATTGCTTCCTAGGCTTACCCATGTACCCTACTTCTTTGAGAACCTATTTGGAGAGTTTAAAATTTTTTGCCTTGTTCTACTTGGCTTTCTTGTTATTCAAGAACCAATTTTGATAGTTTTCCCCCCAAAATTCAGTAGCATACAATTGTGCAAAATATTCTCATAATTTTTCAATCTCCTCTATGTCTGCTTTTAAAACCTTTCTCTTATATTTTAATTCTCTTATTTTTCTGGCGTTTTTATTTTCTTCGTCCCTGGCCCCACGCTACTTTGTATTTTGAACTTAATTTTATTGCTTGCTTTTCACTTCCTATTACTTTTCTCCTTGATATCATTTGATCTGTTTTTCTTATCTTTTTTTTTTTTAACTGACCCGTTTAACCTCGAGGGATGAAAGCCTGGTTCGGGTGTGACAGACAGATCACGGGCACGTTCACCAGTTCCGGCGCCCTCCCTGTCCCTGGCGGACAGCACCAACTCCCCAGAGCTCTCTTTGTCGCAGAGCTCAGAAAGGTCCTCGAGATTCTTTCCAACGCGATGCTCTGGGAAATTGGCAGAAGTCACGTCAGTTGAAGCCAACCTGCCACTTGTATCTTGGTTAATTTCTTTTCAGTATTTCTATACTATGAGTTCTCCTCTTAGTACATCTTGAACTATATTTCAAATATACACTTTGATGTGTACAATTCTTTTCATTTTAAGAAATGTTTCAGCTTTACTGAGGTAAAATTGATGAGCGAAATTGTAAGATATTTCAAGTGTATGTCATAGTGACTTGACGAAAGGATTCCTCTATCTAGTTATTTAACGCATCCATCACCTCATCCATACTTATTTTAATGAGAACAGTCACATACTACTCTCCACATATTTCTATAACGCAACACATATTTTACATTAGATCCTCCAACCTTACTCATCTTATCACTGAAAGTTTGGACCCTTGTAGCAAACTCTCCCTATTTTCCCCACCTCCCTGCCCTGGCAACCACCTTTTTACTGAGTTTGACATTTTTTTTTTTTCAATTCCACAGGTAAGTAAGATCATGCAGTATTCATCTTTCTCTGCCTGGCTGACTTTACTTAACGCCCTCAGGGTCCATCCATGTTGTTGTAAATGGCAGGGTGTCCTCCTTTCTCCTGGTCTAACAGTGTTCCAGTGTGTGTGCATCACGTCGTCTGCACCCACTCGCCCGCTGATGGACACGTAAGTTTTCCCCGATCTTGGCTATTGTGAGTAATGCTGTAATGAACACGGGAGTGTAGATATCTCTTCAATCTTCTGTTTTCATTTCCTTTGGATATACGTGCCCAGGAGTGAAATTGCTGGGTCATATTTAATCTCCTGAGGAACCTCCACACCATTTTCCATAGTAGCTGTACCAAGTTATATTCCTATCAACATTGCAAAAGGGTTCCCTTTCTCCACATCCCGGCCAACACTCAACCTCTCTTTCATTTCTTCTATTTTCTATTTTCCTTTTTATTTTTTTTAACCACTCTTTTAAAACAGACACTCTAACAGGTGTGATGTGATATCTCATTATGGTTTTGATTCCACAATTAGTGGTATTAAACACCTTGCTATACATCTGTGGGCCATTTTTATGTCTTCTTTGCAAAAATGTCTGTTTAGTTCTTTTGCCCATTTTAAAAGATTGTTATTGTTATTTCTTTGCTACTGAGTTGCATGAGTTCTTTATACATTTTGGATATTAAACCCCTCACCAGAAAAATGACCTGCAAATGTGTTCTCCCGTTCAGTAGGCTGCCTTTTCATTGTGTTGATGGTTTCCTTCCTATGAAGAAACTTTTAAGTTTGATGTAATCCCACTCATTTAATTTTGCTTTTTGCTGCCTCTTTGCTTTTGGTATCAAATCGAAAAAATCATTGCTAAGACCAGTGTCAAGGAGCTCATCCCCTATGTTTTCCTCTAAGAGTTTTATGGTAACAGGTTGCATGTTCAAGTCTTCAATCGATTTGGAGTTGACTTTTCTGTATGGTACACAATAGTAATTTCCCCAACACCATTTACTGAGAAGAATGTCCTTTTTCCAAGACTACAGTCTTGGCTCCTTCATCATAAATTGACCATATATGTGCGGGTATATTTCAGGGCTCTCTGTTTTGTTCCATAGATCTATTTGTCTGTTTTTATGTCAATACCTTACTATTTTGATTACTATAGCTTTGTAATATAATTTGAAATCAGGAGGTACGATGCCTCCAGCTTTGTTATTCTTTCTCAAGATTGCTTTCACTAGTTGAGGTCTTTTGTGCTTCCATACAAATTTTACCTTTTAAAAAAATTTTATGTGAAAAATGCCAGTGGAATTTTCAGAGGGATTGCATTGAATCTGTAGATTGCTTTGGACAGTATGGGCATTTTAACAATGTTAATTCTTACAATTCGTGAGTGTGGAATATCTTTCCATTACTTGTGCATTCTTCAATTTCTTTCATCAATATTTTATAGTTTTCACATCCTAGGAGGACCTTTCAACTCCCAGGTTAACTTTATTCCAAGGTATTTTATGATGCAATTATTTATGGATTGTTTTCTTAATTTATCTTTCTGATAATTTATTGTTAGTGTATAGAAATGTAACTGATTCTGTGTGTACTGGGTTTGTATCATGAAACTTTACTAAATTTATTAGTTCTAACAGTTTTTTGTTTTGTTGGAGTCTTTAGAGTTTTCTATAATAATATTATGTCATCTGTAAATACAGACAGTTTTACTACTTCCTTTCTAATTTGTGTGTCTCTCATTTCTTTTTCTTGCCTAACTGCTCTGACTAGGACTTCCAGTACTATGTTGAACAAAAAAGTGGTGAGAATAGGCATCCTTGTCTTGTTTTTATATGTACTATTGTTATTTTTTATATAGTATGTAATATAATTTTGATCCAAGTTACTTTGTTTCTTTTTATTGTAAATCAGAGAATAAGGACTGTATAATTTCTACTTTTTGAGTACTTAATTAAAATGTTCTAGCTTTGAAAAATGTTCCATGGGAGCTCTGCAGGGTACAAAGTTGCGTATCTATTAATTTAATCCCATTAATTATACTGTTCAAAACCCTTTATGTCCTTATGTTTTGGCCTATTTTGCCAATAATAATGACTACTGTATTCTCTTTTTGGAATTCATTATTTTAAGTTGACTATCTTTTCTCTCATTATTTTTATCTTTGTATAATTTTCCCTCAAAATTTTGGTAGAATTTTTAAAATTTGTCCTTTATTTCACTAATTGAATGCTCCATAGTGCCCTATCTCTGTTCACTGTATTCAACCCAATTAACTGTCCACTTAGGTATTTCTAATTTCTGTGCAATCCTCCCTGACCTCAGCCTGCTCGCTCTCTATATATGACAGCTTTTTCCAGCTCTACATACTGATGCATTCATTCTTAAATTTTGTTAATATATATTAGTAATTTTTTTAGAGCTCTCACATTTATTTTTTTAATAGTTTATTCTATTACACTAGTCCCAATTTTCCCCCCTTTGTCCTCCTCCACTCAGCCCACCCCCACCCTGTTCCCAGTCAATCCCAACACTGTGGTCTGTGTCCATGGGTCATTCATGTATGTTCTTTAATTCCTTCCCCTTCTTCCTACTACTACCTCCCTCCACCCTCCCCTCTGGCAGCTGTCAGTCTGTTCCATGTTTCCATGCCTCTGGTTCTCTTTTGCTCATTAGTTCATCTTGTTCATTCCATTCTTTGTAAAAATGAAATCATATAGTGTTTGTTTTTCATGGACTGGCTTATTTCACTCAGCATAATAGTCTCCATTTCCAATCACACTGTTGCAAAAGGTAGGGATTCCTTTTTTCTTTCTGCTGCATAGTATGTCATTGTGGAAACATACCACAGTTTTTTGATTCACTCATTTACTGATGGGCACTTAGGTTGTTCCTAGCACTTGCCTTTTAAATAGTGCTGCTATGAACATAGGGGTGCATAAGTACTTTTGAATTGGTGTTTTAGGATCCTTAGGTGTTTCGATTGCTGGGTCAAAAGGCAGTTCCATTTTTAGTTTTTTTGGGAAATCCCATACTGTTTTTCCACAGTGGCCACACCAGTCTGCATTCCTACCAACAGTGCACCAGGGCTCCCTTTTCTCCACATCCTCTCCATTACTTGTTGGTTGTTATTTTAATGTCAGCCATTCTGACAGGTGTGGGGTGATACCTCATTGTGGTTTTAATATGCATCTCTCTGATGGCTAGTGATGTTGAGCATTTTTTTCATATATCTAAGGGCCATCTGTATGTCCTCCTTGGGGAAGTGTCTATTCAGGTCCTTTGCTCACTTTTTAATTGGATTGTTTATCTTACTGTGAGTTCTTTATATATTATTGAGTCATATGAGTTCTTTATATATTTTGGAGATTAAACCTTTGTCTGATGTATCATTGGCAAATATGTTCTCCCATATGGTCAGTTCCCTTTCCATTTTGATGATAGTTTCTTTAGTTGTGCAGAAGCTTTTTAATTTGATGTAGTCCCATTCATTTTTTCTTTTATTTCCCTGGCCCTAGGAGATGTATTAGCAAAAATATTGCTATATAGGATATCTGAAATTTTACTGCCTGTTTTCGGCTAGGATTTTTATGGTATCACAATTTATACTTAAGTCTTTTATCCATTTTGAGTTTATTTTTGTGTATGGTGAAAGTTGGTGGTCTAGTTTCATTTTTTTGCATGTACCAGTCCAGCTCTCCCAACACCATTTATTGAAGAGGCTGTTTTTACTTCATTGTATGCTTGTGCCCCCTTTGTCAAACAGACCCATAGAGACATGGGCTCGTTTCTGGGCTCTTTATTCTGCTCTTTTGATCTATGTGTTGGTTCTTATGCCAGCACCAGACTGTTTTGATATAGTGGCCTTGTACTATAGTATCTGATATAAATTAGATATTGTGATCCCTCCAACTCCGTTCTTTCTCAAGACTGCTGAGGCTATTTGGGATCTTTTTTGGTTCCATATGAAGTTCTCAAATATTTGTTCCAAATCTGTGAAATATGCCATTGGTATTTTAATAGGAATTGAATCTACAGATTGCTTTGGATAGTATGGACATTTTAATGATGTTAATTCTTCTAATCCATGAACATGGTATATGCTTCCACTTATTTGTGTCTTCCTCAATTTCTTTCTTCAGTGTTCTATGGTTTTCCAAGTACAGGTCTTTTACCTTGTTGGTTAAATTTATTCCTCTTATTTTTTGTGTTGTTATAGTAAATGGGATTTTTTTCTGAGTTTCCCTTTCTGATTGGTCATTGTTGATATACAAAAATGTCATGGATTTCTGAATATTGACTTTGTATCCTGCTACTCTGCCAAATTCACTTATAAGGTTGAGTAGTTTTTTGATGGAAACTACAGGGTTTTCTATGCCACAGTGATGAGACAAGAAAAATAAATAAAAGGCATCCAAATTGGAAAGGAGGAAGTAAAACTGTCATTATTTCCAGATGACATGATAATATATATTAGTAATTTCTAAAATTTTTTTTTGCTTAAACTTATTTCAGAGGTTGGCAGCCTCTCTGAATCTTCTCCACAGAGCTTTCCTTTAAGCTATACCATCTATTCCAAAGACCCAAGATTTTTAAATATTTGCTTACTTTCAGAAAAGAAAGTCTAAATTTGCCATTAAGGGTTATGATCATGGCGGAACTGATACAGATTCTGTCAAAAATTAGTATAGGTTTCTGTCTCTCTTAAAAGGGGATTTTCATAATCAGATAAGAAAGAAGGGATGTGAAGGAACAGAAATACCTGGCAGTTATGATTCCATGTTAACAACTGTTTAAACATGTGGTGGGCAGAAATGAAAAGTAGGATTTTAATTTAAATTACACATTAAGAACCACCAAACAAAGACCCTTTTAATTCTTTGACTCTCATGTACTACTTCTCCCTACTGCACCACACACACCCCAGTGTAACTTTTCATTGAGTGTGGCTGCAGTATCCACTTTTCTGAATGATGTCATTGTCTATACCCCAAAAAAGCCTTAGGATCTCCTAACGCATCCACTGACTGAGGTCCAAATGCAGATGGCTGGGAGAGGAAAGAGAGTCTGAGAGGCAGACTCCTTGCCTGGCCCTCACCTCTTGCTACCTTCAGACCCCAACCCTTGGAGTAAGAGGGTATTTATCTGGTGTATCCCAGGGCCCCCACTGATTTCCTAGACTGCAATCTCATAGGAAGGCAGTATATAAAGGCCCTCAATGTCATTCTTCAATCTAATCCTTCTGCATCTAACAGATATTTCCTTAACAGCTCAGCATAACAGTGACACCAATTCTTTCTACTGTTGAGTATTTTATTGGCCATTTAAGTGGGAAAACCGGTGTGGAAGAGGAGGGTGTCAGTTCCTAACTGCTTACATTGCACTTTCTCAAAGGCAGTATTTTATTTTTTTAATGCTAAGTAATAGTTTTGTTCTATACTTTAATTTGGTTCAATTTCCTACTCATTTTATATCATGTTGGTTACACTTAATATTTTTTCTCAAATATTCAATGAACTTTTTTCTTTTTCCCTCCATTCCTTCCTCCTTCTTTTAAAAATTTATTATTTAAAATTTTTTTTACTGTATTGAAGAAAATTTTACCTTTTGAGACAGCATGGATAGACCTGGAGAACATTATGCTAAGTGAAATAAGCCATTTAGAGAAAGACAAATACCACATGATTTCACTCATATGTGAAATCTAATGAACAAACTGAATAAGCAAAACAGAGGCAGACTCATAGAAAGAGAGCAGGATGACAGCTAAGAAGGGGGGAGGTTAGGGGATGGAGGGATTGAGCAAAAAAGGGATTGTGGGGGGTATAAGAAGGGTATAAGAGGACTAAATGGTAATAGAAAAGCAGTTTTGTAGGATGACTTTGCTGACAGTTGCTGTATAGAATGACTGAATAGATTGGTGGGGCCTTTGAAATCAGTGGTCCACTGGAAAGAATCTGGGGTTAATGCAGTAGGTGACGTGGCTTCCAGTTTTAGCTCTGCCACAGACCACCTGTGCACCATGCTACACTCACAGCCCCACACTAGTCTTTTATATCCCAGCACTAAAAGTCTATCATTATTGTGATAGTGTGATTTATAATAAGAAATGTACATCGGGTCTTCCTCCTGTTTCTGGCTCATAGCTCCCCAAACCCCTGGAAGTTCCTAAGTGTTCAGAGTGATCGGGGTGTCTCTCTATGTTAATGAGATGGCTGACTTTTAGAAACACCTAAAAATGGGGGCGGGTTGCCAGGAGAACCATGTGATTAGAGGGTTGGAACTTTCAGGAGAATCAACCACTAACTGGCCAATGATCAATCAATTATGCTTACGCAATTAAAGCCTCCACAAAAACCCAAGGGCATCAGGCTCGGAGCCTTTTATAATAAACTAGTCATCTAGTAATTAACATGAGTTCTGTGAGCTATTCTAGCAAATTAATTGAACCCAAAGAGTGGGTTTGGGGAACCTTCGGTATGCAGCCAGTAGGTCAGAATCACGGATAGCAACCTGGACGTGCACTGGCATTGGCATTCTGCGTTGGAGGGGTCATTGGAACTTCCAATCCACAGCTCCTAGTCTATAGCCAGTTGGTCAGAAGCACAGGTTAGAAGTCTGGGTTTGTGGCTGGCATCTTAAGTGTGAGTGTGTGTGCATGCATGCATGCAGGCAGCCACATATACACACACCTGCAGGGTTTAATAGGACTGACTTTAACCTGTGGAATCTGATGTTATCTCTGTGTAGACAGAGGTAGCACTGAGTTGTATTTTGGGGCTCCCTGCTGGTGCCTGAGAATTTCTTGTTGATGCAAAGGGAAACCCTCCCCCTTCCTCTGCTCACATTGGAATTGGGTCTAGGAACCTTTAAAATTTTATTTTTCAGAAATGCATAATTTAGGGAATCCTGTATTTAAGGATGGAAATGCCATAGATTTGATCATATTTCTTGAAACTCCGAACAATAAGGGGCTGAAAGGCTGACAGAAGATGGTTAACCTACAATATCTACAATATGGTATCTTCTATGCCCACATCAAGAACCTACGCTGGGTGATTTTAAGTCACGATCAGTTTGTCCCATTTTAATGAATCATATGTTGCTATTTCTTTTCTTAGCTGCCTTATTTTTATATTTTTCTGACATTTGTGTCTGAGCATCTTTCATATTTCTGACATTGCCAAATGTTCAGGTTGGATGAATTGGTATTTGGTTTTACCACGCTGCTCGGCACGCAACAGCTTTCCTCCCGCCTAATACCTAGCAGCTTTTAACCAACACCACTGTCCTGGGTGCTGACACAGAACGCCAGTTACCTTCGATTTCCACCACGGCCGCCCTGAGGGAGAATATCCTAAAACCTGGGTAAGGGAAGTTAATCCTAGCTGTTTAAAGAAAAGCACTTTTGTTAAATCTGGTGTTTCTTACACAGTTTTCTTTCTTCAGAGGGGTCCCAAGGTGCACTAATTCTGACCCTGCCTTTCCAAATTCTTCTCTAGTCTACGAGTTTTGACCAGGTCCTTGGCAAACTTTCACCTCCTCAGGTTTCTTTCGCCATGTTTCCTGGAGAGTGTAACTCTGGCTCTGAAAAGCACGTCATCTGCAAGGAAGAGACAGTTTAAGTGCGTGCAGTAGCTGTTCACAGGCTGCCACCGTCCTCAGTTCAGCCGACTGCCTGGAAGGAACACCACGAACAGTTCGGAGAGGAGGGTCCGAAGTGGGCACTGAAGTATGAAGTGTGGTGAACATCAGAGAGGGAAATCAAGAAGGGCTGCTGGCACGACAGAAAAGGTTAAAAAAATCGCAATCATTCTCTTACAGAATTGACAAATGAGATTCAGCTAGAGTAACTGTAAGTAATGGGTTTGAGAACTCGAACAAAGAACGTTGGGCCAAAAAGAGATGATGAAAATGGCTGTAAAGCACCAGGATTAAAAAACAAATGTGCTCATAAAAAAAAAGCTTTTGATGGAATAGACAGAAAACAAGCTATTTCGGGTAGTTATTCAGTGGGGACAGTGGTTTTGTTCTACGGATGGGAAACTGAACCCTTCAGAGGGAAGGTGACCTGAATACTGTCACAAAGAAACAGGACTCCACTGTTCTGATTCCCAACTCCCTTTGCACCAAAATCCAAATGACATTCCATCTTTTATGTTCCATTGTTCTCTAAAATCAGCCCTCTAGGATGTGGAAACTTTGATGCTCTTGGAAATTGCTTCTATATTTGTCTAGTGCCAACTTCTGTGCTAGGAGAATTTTGAAGTTCAACCCGAAACACAGGGCTGGGCATGGTCACAAGCTCATTACAACTGCTCATTAGTTGTGTCTCTTGGGGCCACTATGGCATTCCTGAGTGTGACTCAGCATCACCAGTCACAACTGAGGGTTCCTGATTAATCTGCACTGAGCCAGAGTTTACTCTGCAATAAGTCCAAGCAAATGAAGGACCACAGCCTGTATGAAGAAGGTAAAAAATTATATGAAATTGCCTGAAATGCCGCCTTAGTATTAACCATAATATCTAATACTTATTTTACTTGTGTTATGTACCAGCTGCTGTATTTGTGTTTGGAATTCATTAATTTATTTATTTCTCTCAACAACCCTGTGAGGCGGGTACTATTATTATCCCTATTTTAAAATAGGAAACAGAGCCACACTGATGTTAAGTAACTTGCTGTGCTGGCAGGAAACATGATTTAGAGTAATAAGAATATATCAACTGATACTGAGATCTGGACTGCACAAGCCTTGAATGGGTCCTCTAGATTAAAAATAACTTCATCCATCCAAATCAAGTATAGAGTTCCGTCCACAGTAACGCCACACCAATGACAGTTTCTTAGTGTGGTACATTCTCCAAGTGTCACCATGGCAATATCAGGTATTAATGATGGCGGACACTTGGGTGTACTAATGTTTACGTGTACTACCTGTACAACTTTTCTGTAAATCTAAAATCATTCTAAAATGAAAGTTTATTTAAAAAAACTTATGTGGATACTTCACAGAGAGAACTTTTCATAGAATCTGTACAGATAGAAACAATGCTTTTCTGTTCCCTAAAAGTTGGAAGAACACAGAGGGCGGTGGGGCCCTCACAGCACCGTGCATTTCACGTTGGAGAAATAGAATGTTAAGGTCTCCATTAGTGCTAACTTATTTAGCTTCAGAGACTTGTGCTCAAGTTTTAAAGGCGAATTGGAAACTATTTCCTGGAACAACGCCTCACAGCATGCCTTTTGATTCTTGGATTGTATTTCTTAAATTCTGAAGCAATCTGCTTTTTTCCCCCCTTCTGTGCATTTTTGGTGCTGAGCTGTTTCCGGTTTTCCCACACTCCTGCCTGTCAGAGGGAAGAAACCACAAAAATGCAGCAAAGCAAAGTTTGTCCACAGAGCTGCAATTCCACCTCGGCGGGCCGAAGCGTCCCCCTGCCAGCGGGGAGTCCAGGACAGTGAGCAGCATCTTCAGGGTGCAGCCCTGCTGCCTGCTCGCCCCACTCGCCTCTCCCGCAGTGGACCGGCCAGCCACACAGGCCGTCGTGGGCCGCCTCAGGGTACGGGCCATGATCAGAGAGCCCATGACCAGGAAGCACACCGACAACCTCCACATTCGAGGCCGACTCCCTGGTCTTCCTACCTAACTGTGGGCTTCTCCCACCCGCGAGGGAGAGTGGGTTAGCATGCTCGTGCCAGCTCTTGTTGCACCACCTCACACGTGTTAACTTGGCTAGTATTTGCCAACTGTCCTGTGAAGGCGATATTCTTTCTATCCCCACTTCACGCACGAAAAACCTGAGGCCCAGAGATTAAGTAACTTGTAGCTTGCGGAAGGTCTCAAGTCAGGCAAGTGTGGCGTGGGGACCTGAGTGCAGGCAGGCTGGCTCCAGAGGCTGCACCCTTGAGGACTGGACTCCACTCCCTCCCAAGGTTAGGGGCTGTATAGCTTCCTGCCTGCTGTGCTGCTGGCTTTCAACCGCAAATGGCCCTCTTCCTACTGCCCGCCCCTACTGCCCCAGAGAGCTCCATAAAGTCATCATAATGCCAATTATCCCCAGGACAGTGCTTGGCACTTAGTAGGCATTGAATAAATATTTGTTGGATAAATGAATAATGGCAATGGCATAATTAAAGTATCCACAGGGGATTGCTTTTAATCCAAATTCAAAATTTGATTCACTGTGTGAGGAGGGAAGAACAGTAACTGTTTCTACAATATCCTAGGATTCCTTTTTACAACTGAACTTGGTATTGTAAAGGACAAATGAATGAGGAGCTGTAATGAGAACAAGAGAAATACACAAATCTCCTCTGGGCGTTTGTACAGCAGGAAACCCCTGCCTCCTCCAGGCATCTTCGTGTTAAATGGAGAAGGGCCGTTAGATCCAACGCCCTCTGCCGGTCCCTGCCTGGTTCACTAGCTAAAAAATGGCAGGAGGTAGAGCGAAGAAAATGACCTACAGAAATTAGATTCAGGAGTGGAAACGTGTTTGTTGTTTGCATTCAGTTTTTGAGGTAAAATAGGTAAACTACAAAGGAACTGAAGGGCACCAACATTTGGCCACCATGAAGCTGAG
>PVIA01005887.1:62074-107194 GCA_004024845.1 Tonatia bakeri
CCCACGGCCCACTGTTTCTGAGGCAGGGATTTTCCTGCCACGTGTGTTCTCCTCAACAATCTCTGAATCACCTATTCTCGCTTCTGAACTTGAAGTCGCCGCCGCCCCCTCCCCCTTTGTTCCCTTGCTGTCTTTGGAATTCTCCACGTGCTCGCACTAAAACTCCAGTGTTCTCCTGTTCATCTGTCGCTGATTCCATTAGCCCAGTCAGAGGGACTGAGAGTAGGGCAGAAAGTACCACTATTTTTTTAAGACCCCACAGTATCAAAAACATTGCCACACAGCTTCTGCTCCCTAAGGTCAACGAAGTTAATCTACCCGACGACATCCCACTCCTGTGTCACCCCATTCAAGCGCCTAAGAGTGAGGGAAGGGAGCAGGGTCTTGAATTTTATATGAAATTCTGCAGATCTGACTCTGTAGAGTGACGAAGAGGAGACTACCTCCAGGAGGAATTTTTCATTCCCTTTCTCCAAGCCCACAGTTCAGCATTGTTACCTGGTGCATTGTCTGACTGTAGCTCCTGCCAGAGGCTGGAAGAGTTGGTTAGCAATGACCCTGAACTCCACTTGTGACAGCAGCTGTCATCACAATCCCCAGGAACCTTTAAGAGCAGTGCCTGCCCCTCCCACAGGGTAAGCAAGAGCCCAGGCGATTCTAATTTGCAGCCAGAGCTGAGAACCAGAGTTAGCCTTTATTACCCATTGGGTGCTCTTGTTTTCAACAATTCAGTACCAAGTGTCTTGAAAATTCCTTAAGTGAAGAGCACCATTAGCACAGAATTGATATAACTCAGGAGATTATTGAAAACTTACTTGGAAGCCCTCTGGGATGCTGCCTTTCTTAGGACTTGTTTGTGATTGGATGGGGGTTTAGGGACCAGGGAGGAGGAAGAACTTGGAGGTGGCACCACTTTTTGTAGCAGAGTGGTTGGCTTCTGGCCACCAACTGTGGCACTTGAAATTCTGCAAGCTGCACCATTATTCATTGTCCATAAATTGGAGTTAGGTAGTGTCTGGCCGCCAAAGATCGCCTTGAAGAAAATGAAAAAGAAAAAAGATAAGTGGTTATGGCCTTGACAATCCATTTGCTATACGCGAACGAGTGGTTTGTAATTCTTTAGTGGGACAAAAGGAAAAGGAAAACTGTTAAGGTAATTTTTTAGGAAAAAAACAAAAACCTTTCTAATTATGCCAGTGCAGGTCCAGACCCAGAGAAGGGAAATTTGAGGCACAGTTGGGATGGTCTTGTTGAACGGACTCTTGGCAAAGCATCAGGGCAACTGGCTTGTCAGTCCGCAAGTGTGAACCAGAAAAGCACTTAGTCTCTGAGACTTACTCTCCCCTTCATTGTTAAATTCAACACATATTTAAGAAATTCCTCCCACCAGGTGTGACATCTGGGCCCACTGACAGAACCCTGTGCTCCTCCAGGAAGTCTGCATTCTGAAGACGGGGAAGAAGTCGGTCTGGCTGAGGCACTGACCCAGAGAGTGGGGGGAGGAGGCGGGACAGAAACCAAGCGCCAGGCCTTGCACGGCCTTGAGGGCTATTTGTAGCCTTCTGGCACTGTAACACCTTGTTGACCTAACGAGGATCACAAGACGGGCCTTTGAGAACACTTTCACAGCAAAATCGCTACACGGATACAAAGTCAGCACAAGGGTCTTTTTAGCTCAGATGATAAGCCCACAAATAAACAGAAACCTAAAAATCGCCGTCTAAACACTACGAACACCAACATATATCTGTAGTTAAAATGTAAATGTACACTTCCTCAAGTAGATCTTTTAAAAATTCTTAAAACTCATTTATCTCATTAGAAATAGGTATCTTTGTTTTTGTTTTGTATCATAAATTTTGCTGCTGGTCCTTCAATACTATTAACACCTTTCTTTTATTTAAAATACATTTTACTGATTATGCTATTACAGTTGTCCCAGTTGTTCCCTGTGTCCTCATTCACCCGGTACAACCCACTCCCTCCGGCAATCTCCCCCTTAGTTCACATCCATGGGTCACGCATGTAAGTTCTTCGGCTAGTCCACTTCCTACACTGTTCTGAACATCCCCCTGTCTATTCTGATCCTCCCAATTTGTACTTCTTAATCCCTGCACCTTTCCCCCCATTCTCCCATTCCCCCTACCGATAAACCTCCAAATGATCTCCATATCTGTGATTCTGTTTCTGTTGTAGTTGTTTGCTTAGCTTGTTTTTTAGATTCAATGGTTGATTGTGAATTTATTGCCATTTTAATGTTCATCATTTCGATCTTCTTCTTTTTCTTAGATAAGTCCCTTTAACATTTCAAATAATAATGGTTTGGTGATGATGAACTCCTTTAGCTTTACCTTAACTGGGAAGCACTTTCCCTGCCCCTTCCATTCTAAATGACAGCTTTGCTGGTAGAGTGGTCTTGGCTGTGGGTCCCTGCTTTTCATGACTTTGAATATTTCTTGCCAATCCCTTCTAGCCTACAGTTCCTTTTGAGAAATGAGCTGATGGTCTTATGGGGACTCCCTGTAGGTAACTTTCTTTTCTCTTGCTTTCAAAATTCTCTCTTTATCTTTAACCCTTGCCATTTTTAAAAAAGATTATATTCATTTATTTTTAGAGAGGGGGGAAGGGAGGGAGAAAGAGAGGGAGAGAAACATCAGTGTGTGGTTGCCTCTCATGTGCCCCCCACCCCACTGGGGACCTGGCCTGCAACCCAGGCATGTGCCCTGACTGGGAATTGAACCAGCGACCCTTTGGTTCACAGGTCAGCACTCAATCCACTGAGCTACATCAGCCAGGGCAACCTTTGGCATCATAAGATGTGCCTTCGTGTGGTCCTCTCTGGGCCCATCTTGTTTGGGACTCTCTGTGCTTCCTGGACTTGTATGTTTATTTCCTTCACCAAATTAGGAAGTTTTCTTTCATTATTTTTTCAATTAAGTTTTCAATTTCTTGCTCTTCCTCTTCTACTTTTGGCACCCCTATGATTCAAATGTTGGTATGTTTGAAGTTGTCCCAGAAGCTCCTTAGTCTATCCTTGTTTTTTTTTGAACTCTTTTTCTTCTTAATGTTCTGATTGCATATTTTTTTCTTCCTTATGTTCCAAATCATTGATTTGATTCTAAGCTTTATCGACTCCACTGTTGATTCCCTGTAAATTTTTCGTCATTTCACTTAGCGTAACCTTCATTTCCTCCTGGGTCTATTTTATGCAGTTGAAATACCCAATGAGTTCCTTGAGTATCCTAATAACCCGTGTTTTGAACTCTGCATCTGATAGATGCCTATCTCCATTTTGTTTCTGAAGTTTTGTTACATCTTTCACTATTTCTTTGTTTCTTCAATTTTGGCAGCCTCCGTGTATTTGTTCCTGTCTTTTAGGTAGAGCTGCTTTGACTCCATCTTAGTAGTGTGGCCTACTGTAGAAAAGCGCACCCATAAGTTGGATGGGACAGAGCCTTAGGTAACCACCAGGGCAGGGCAACCTGTACGAACCAGGCTGACGGAGTCTCTGATACGGTGGTGCCGCTCTGTGGCTCTGTGTGGGGGACAGTGCCTGAAACACATCTACACCACGAAAGGGATAGTGCTGCTGCCTGCCATTCCCTGCCGCCTGCCCCAATGCCAGACACCTCAATTTCTCCCCATATGCCACCGGTGCCCTCCCAGCCGCTGCTCTGTTGATGAAGCCCAGAGGGAGTCTGCATTAAGTCCTAAGTCTGTTGTAGACCCTTTAAGAGGAGACTCCTGAGAATCCTTAAGTTTCTTCCGCCGCTCCAACCCCCACTGGTTTTTACAGCCAGAAATTATGGGGACTTATCTTCCTGATACAGACCACTGAAGCCCGAGCTGAGTGGTCTGTTGTGGGGTGGGCATCCCTCGCTCCCAAGGTCTCCCTCCCAATTTTTATCCACCACACATGGGTGTGTGACCACCCCTTCCTTCTGTGTCTCCACGCCTCTGCACCTCTGTACATCTCCGCCCCGCCCACCATCTGCATGAAGGTGACTTCTTCCTTGGTTGTTCCTTATGGTTCGATTTTCTGATGATTCTGGGTGATATTTGTTTTTTAGTCCAGTTGTAGTTTTGCTGTGGTTGTACGAGGAGGGGAGCCATGTTTTTATCTACACCTCCATCTTGACTGGAAGTCTTAATGCTTCTTTCAATATGCATGCATTATAGAAGCTTTAAATGTGAAATAATACTGAGAATAACACAGTGGACAAAATACATAGGACTTTTTATCAAAGGATTTCAGGTAACTGATTCCATCTGTAGACATTTACATAAGAAAGATTCATTTTCTGCCCTGGCTGGTGTGGCTCAGTGGATTGAGTGCCAGCCTGTGAACCAAAGGGTCACAGGTTTGATTCCCAGTCAGGGCACATGCCTGGGTTGTGGGCCATGTCCTCTGTGGGGGGCACACAAGAGGCAACCACACAGTGATGTTTCTGTCCCTCTCTTCCTCCCTCCCTTCTCCTCTGCCTAAAAACAAATAAATGAAAAATCTTTTTAAAAAACGTTAAAAAAAAAAGAAAAATGTCATTTTCTCATGTCAAGGCCAAAAGGAATAAGATGTTCTTAGGATACATTTGCCTTCTAGATAGTCTTCACTAGTATTATTTTTGTCCTGTATGATTTTACTTTTTAAGATAAAAAAGATGAACTGAGTAGCTTTAGTAAAATGTTAACCAACCCTTCTACACTCACGCCTTGGAATGTCCTTTATCCCAAGGTCCGGGGCTAGGCAGGTATGAGGGGGATAACAGCGTCTTGTATGCGTACATGTGTTTCAAAGGCCTGACGAAGAACACAGGATTTTAGAGGTAGAAGAGGCAGAATTTTCTAGAGAACCAATCTGAGATGTTGCATCATCTCTGCGAACCACCCAAGGGGAACTGAAGCGCCATGCACTCACCCGCACCTCTGGCCCAAAGCAGGGTGCCACAGCAAGCCCTCCAGGGACAGGTGGCCAGAGGGCGCAACAACAGACCAGGCCTGTGGCACTGGCTCTAAAACAAACCCACTCCCCTCGACTACCGTTCCCACGTCTGAGGGCCTGGAAATCGGAGGGAGAGGCTGCAAGGAAGGGGAGGAAGGAGGCCGGCACGGGCACCCTAGGCTTCTGCTTTCACCACTACATCCCAGTAGCGGAGCTCAGACGTGACGAGGGCTTGAGGGACGCTCCATTTGGGGTGGGGAAGAGACCAGAAACCAGGACGCGGCCGGAGAGCTCTACTTTGGCCATTCACAAACAATGTCACTGGGTAAGCAGCAGAGGAGGAAAAACCATGCTTTATAAAGAGCTCCTGGAAATAAAAATATCCTTTACTGAGTTAGAGTTTTCACATCGTGAGGGAAATGTCATCAGTGATAACATCTACTCAATACACGTTGCTGTAGTGACGACCATATTTTCAAATTCATTGAGTTTTTCAAAGTCTTGCTGGGACATCTAAACACAAAGACTAAATGAGAAGGACAAGATGAGAACAATGAGTATAGTGACCTTCTTTGTGTGAAAAAAGGAATAAACACAAATGTCCATATATCACACCGTGCACGCAAACACACAATGTCAATGTCCGCACAGAATGATTCTGAAAGATACAAAAACCTGGGAACTTCCGTGGAGAAGAACTGGGTAGCTAGCCGTCAGTGTGGGAGGAAAACCGATTTTTTACTACATATCATTTATACCTTTTAGAATTTTGTCCCATCTATATGTATTTTATAAAAATAAAATTATAAAAGAGTCAAGAGTAAGTCAAGTTTTAATAATATTTCAGCAGGTAACAAATTAACTCTGAGCACGAGTCAAAGTATCCAAATAAAGCCCCAAGTTTCAGCCAGCTGGGTAGAGGACCGGCCACCACACAGGGCTGAAGAAAGAATCGCCTGTTCAGCATTTACGGCTACGAGACCAGATTAGGTCATCTGTGAAAGGCAGAGCGCCGGGTGAGGGGAGGAGGGCATGGCTGTGCAGGCAAATGCTGCCCAGGTTCAAATGGAGGCTCTGTCCCTTATAAATGGGGTGACCTTTTCAAGTTCCTTAACCTCCTTTCCGAGCTTCACCTTCCTCATAAGCAATCATAATTACTTTGCTGGACTGCTGGGGATTAAATGAAAATCACATAAGCAAAATCTAGCGCAGGCATCCAATAGATTTCTTGAAATAAAGTACCAGGCACAGACAGCAGACACCCAACAAATGTTCTGTCCCTCGTCCAACCTCCACCCTCAGTTTACCGAGGAACTGAGGGCAGGATGACATGCGAGTCTGCCTCCGTCTGCGACGGTTTGTGCGTGGGAGTTGGTGATGTCTTTTTCAACATGTTTGTCTAGTCTTATGATGATGCTCACTAGCTGTGAAAGCAAACTCTGAAAATGAAAACATATGTTTAGGATCCCGAGATCATATTTGATCAATTCTCTCTCACAGAAATAATCTTTTCCTCTTCTGACTGCTTATAAAAATTGATTGGCATGTGTCTTACCGCATTTAGCACACTCTACCTGGTATTACAGCCACTTATGTATGTGTTTTCTTCTCCATCTGGACCATATACACATTGGAAAAGGCTGGGTTTATATCTGGTTAACTTTTGTTTCATCGACAGTGCCCAGAATGACTGGTGCACAGACGGTGCTTAAGAAACATTCACTCCATAAATTTAAAAAAAACAAAGCCCTCACATTATAACAACTATTCTTTTTTTTTTTTTCACAACAGTAAATTCCTATGCAGGAGGTCAGGTAAGTCTGTATTTACACAGAAATGTAATCTTGTAACAGACCATTCTTTGGACTTCAAATAGCGCTGGGTGTGTTAATTGTATTCCAGTTGCACTTAGCCACAATATTTGAAGCGAGCCCTCCTGCAGATCCCAAACAAAAATAAATTCACCTTCCTAAATGCAAGCTGTGGCAGGACCTTAGACACTGATGTCCTAGAGCACAGGTGGCAAACACAAGGCCTGTGGGCTCAGTCCAACCCTCCACCTTGTTTTATTTGGCCTGGCACCTTTTTTCTACTGGAGGCAGAACCGAGCTCTTGCTTAACAGTTAAGGTGTGGTTACATTTATACAGTCCTAAAATTACATTCGGCCCTTTGAAGGCAATCATGAGGCTGATGTGGCCCCCAGTGAAAATGAGTTTGACACCCCTGTCCTATAGTAATAAGATCAGTCTTTATCTCAAACAACGACATACAATAAGTTAGGCGAACTTACTGTTTAGGAGACTGCCTCTTGCCTGGGTATCATTTCCCTCTTTCTTTTTAATAGGACTACCCTGATTTTGTCTGGGTAATGTGTGTTCAGCTAAAAAATTCTATTTCCCTGGGAATAACAGTTCTGAAGTATATACACAGTTTCCAGGCACAGTTTTGGGGAAGGCTCTTCAAGGCAGGTAGACTGGGTCAGTTCTACCCAAAATATGACATCCAGCCAGAGATGGACAGGCGCCAGGGGAAAGTTACTTGCTAAGGTCTGCAAAGGATAAAGACAGAAGGAACATGCGTTCCTGACAGCACCTGGGATTTGGGGGAGCCTATTTCTAGATTTCTGATTATGTGGGGAAAAAATACATCTCTAACTTGTTCAGTGGGGTGGGATGGGGGAGAGGGTTCTGTTACATTGCAGCCGAGTGAAATCCTAAGGAGCTGAGAAATAATTCTCAATCTATTAGAGCAGGGGTATCAAATTCATTTTCACTGGAAGCCACATCAGCCCTGTGGTTGCCTTCAAAGGGCAGAACATAATTTTAGGACTGTATAAATGTAACTACCCCTTAACTAGGGGCAAGGAGTTCAGTGCTGCCGCTGGGTAGAAACAAGGTGGAAGGCCGGATTTGGTCCGCAGGCCTTGTGTTTGCCACCTGTGTACTAGAGAGTCAAGCTTACTTAATTAAGCCTCAATACAGCATAAATGTAATGCACCTCAAATAAGCAGGCACATTTTCTAAATAAAAAGCTTCTAGGTTCTGACTTATTTGGTGAGCATGCTTTCATACACTGAATGAGTAATTAAATGACCTCAACTCTGTACCATACCCCATTCCAAAAGTCAGTAATGTCGACAAGCCCCCAGGTGTTTTACCAAAGCCAAGGTTAAAAGGGATGAGATTAAATCAATCAAGAATCTGATAAATTAAATGTGATAAGAAACCTAGAAAAATACTCAGGCAACCATTAAAAGTGAACTCGTAGTCCTGACTGGTGTGGCTCAGTGGATTGCATACCAGCCTGAGAACCAAAGTGTCACCGGTTCGATTCCCAGTCGGGACACATGCCTAGGTTGCAGACCAGGTCCCCATTTGGGAGTGTGTGAAAGCCAACTACACACTGATGTTTCTCTCTCCCTCCCTTCTCCTCTCTCTGGAAGTTAAAAAAAAAAAGAATGTAATTAATTAAAAACAAAAGCACCCATATAAATGGATGTACTTAGACTAGTGGCAGAACCCCAGGCCCTCAGGCCCCACAGCCTGTATTAGCCCAAATCCTAAAACTGTACCAGCAAGCTAGAACATGTGACAGCCATTCATAAATGGACAGAAAAATTATATGAAGTTCTCTGTATAATGTCTAAGAGATGTGAGGTTTGGACATACAGTATTAGCACTCTGTACTGTGGCTTCACAAGCCAGGGATGGGGGCTGCGCTGCCACAGTGTCCTGGGAATGCAAGAGCTGTGTGATCACTGGCCTCGACTCAAGACCTGGGCAACATATACAAGACTTGTACTTCTTTATTGGGTGTGGGAAACGGCCATGCTTCAGCAAGGAGACTCGGAGAAAACCACAGTTTGAGGGCTGGCTTGGCCCCAGGCAAAAGACTGGAAAGGCCCTCCTTGTCCCACAACAGAAGGGTACTCGTGGGTGGGAAGGAGGAACTTCTGATAGACAGAACGCAGACTGCGACTTGGAAGGCTACGGGGGAAGCAAGATCTGGGCTCTCGCACTCGAAAGATAATACTGTTGAGAGATTAAATTCTGGGAGGTTTGTTTTTTTCTTTTTTTTAAATTCCTTCCAGAAAAACACTCCTTTTAGTCTCTACTTAGGCTTCTTGGTGATGGAACAGAGCTGGGTGGTTCTTTGTAGTAAAACAGCTCTCTAAATTCACTTTTTGAAAACTAAGGGAGACAAGGCAGGCAAATGTTGATCTCTACTGGAATGGGTCAATTTCTCTTCCTGCCCCTTTTACTCTGAGTTCAGAAGAGCAAACATTTCTAGGCATTATTCTCCCCCCACGAGATTTTCTCTGACTTGGATAAAGTTCCCATTGCACAGAATACCAAGCCACTGCTAGCACGGTTCTCTCTGGCAGCTCAAGTCCTGGGACAGTGTATCTTCCTGAGCACGCAGGACGTGAATCACTCGCCTCACTAAAACCAGGCCCAGAGCTGTTCAAAGAGCACAGTATGTCTTCTGTGCAGCCATATGATACTGTTAAAGGCTCAGGGTTGAGGTGAGGGTGAGGGTAGCTGTTTCTATTTTGGCAACAGCAAGCTTCCAGAAGGCCTTTCTCTCACATTGTGTGGCGTTCTTGGCCGTCCTCCAGGTACAGTGTTTATCCGCCGGGACAAGACTGGAGGCTAAGCGAGAGGAACGGAGCACAGCCTCTGGTCCTGCTACCGGGCACTGGGCCGTGCGACACCCCTGGCAGCGATGGGGCAGGACTCTGAAAACGCTAGTGCTCCTACAGAGAGAGAACAATGACACAAACACTGGAGGCAGGGCTTTGAGCTGCCAAAGACACTGAAGTCCTCTGGCATGCCAACCCACTTTTAAAGTCAATTAAGAAACTCCTCTTTTAGCAACTAGGAAAGAAGGCTCTACATTAGTTCAAATGGTCTACTGCACAGGATGCGAATACAGGTACACACCTGGACAGAGCGATTTAAGAGAAACTATAAGCAACCAGTAAAAGAAACCACTGTGCTTCAGACTGTCCCTCAATCAAATGTAATTGCTAATATTTGAGCAGCAATGTAGATAATGAAAAACAAATATTCAAATACACTCATGGACTTCCGGTCAAGAAGGCAGTGCAGGCAGACATGGCTCACCTCTTTGCACAACCACATCAAATTACAACTACAATATAGAACAACATCACTCAGAACTAGCAGAAATTGAGTTGAATGGAAATCTGACAACTACAGAATTAAAGAAACCATACCCGCCCAGACTGATAGGACGGGTGCATATGTGGAATGCAATGGTCCCTCACCCACCTGTGGTGAATAAAAATTCAAGAGGGACATCTTGGGAGTGAGGTTTTCCAGCCCCACACCAGGCCGCCTAGCCCAGGGTTCTAGTGCTAGGAACATAAGACCCCAAATAAGTGATCTATCAGATGCAGAGTTTAAAACACTGGCTACAAGGATGCTCAAAGAACTTAATGGGGACCTCAGAAGCATAAAAAGATCCAATAAGAAGTGAAAGATAAACCAATTAAAGAACAATTTATAGGAAACAACAGTAGAATGGATGAAGCCAAGAATCAAATCAATGATTTGGAACATAAGGAAGTAAAAAACAACCTATCAGAACAACAAGAAGAAAAAAGAATCCCCCCCCCCAATGAAAACAACAACAACAACAAACAAGGACAGTATAAGCAGCCTCTGGGACAACTTTAAGAGGTCCAACATTCGCATCATAGGGGTGTAAGAAGGAGAAGAGAAAGAGCAAGAAATTGGTAATCTATTTGAAAAAAATAATGAAAGAAAACTTCCCTAATTTGGTGAAGGAAATACACATACAAGTTCCAAGAAGCACAGAGAGTCCCAAACAAGATGGACCCAAAGAGGACCACTTCAAGATATAATTAAAATGCCAGAGGTTAAAGATAAAGAGAAAATCTTAAAAGCAGCAAGAGAAAAGAAATTCATTATCTACAGGGAGTCCCCATAAGACTATCAGCAGATTTCTCAAAAAAAAGTTTGTAGGCTAGAAGGGACTGGCAGGAAATATTCAGTCATAAAGAGCAGGGGCCTACAGCCAAGACTGCTCTACCCAGCAGAGCTATTATATAGAATGGAAGAGCAGGCAAAGAGCTTCCCAGTCAAGAAAAAAGTAATGGAGTCTGTCATCACCAAGCCATTACTATTTAAAATGTTAAAGAGACTTACTTAACAAAAAGAAGATCAAAACTATGAACAATAAAATGGCAAAAAATACAAATCTATCAACTGAATCTAAAAACAATCTAAAAAGTAAGTATGTATGTATTATGTATATAAAAGTAACCTCAAAGATCAGCAATGACCCCAGGTTGAGAGTTCAATTATTAAAAAAAAACAAACGAAGATAATTTATAGCCTCATTTTCAATTTTCTGTTTAGGTAAACCGTTTACCTAACAGCAGTTTTAGGGAGTTATTTATATGTCAGGGTTCCCCTTGAAACACGTCAGCATCTGTACCTCCTGATCAGTAAAATGGAATGGACGAGGCAGTCCCTCAGTCCCCTCATGACTTTAAATTCAGAGTTTATACGTATTTAACTTGTCTCGGTCTTCAAATGCACACTTTGGGTGTTTTGCCCTAGAGTCTCTCATGGTGGACCTACTGTGCACAGACCCTGCTGTCATATGTCCATTCCGTGTCCACTCCGTGTTTTCCTGTGGCTGCGCCTGTCTTAGATGGGCTTCTCCATGTTTAAAGATGACATCTTTCCTCCTCTCACAAAGCTATTGCTGTTGAGTCCCTCGTATGCCCCCAGACAGACAGAAACAAGCCACAGGTCACAGGGTGAGAGAGGAAACAAGACTTGTCATCAGGCAGCTGTAGCAAAACCACATTTTAAGAATATCCAACAAATGAACAAGATTGATCCCACGTAGATGATAGGTGAACCCCTGCCTTTTAACATGCCCAGAACCGTGAGAGTCCTGAACTCTGACCCATTATGCTGAGCCTGTCTTTCGTGTTCGTGTACAGAGTGTGCAGCAGCAGCAGCAGCAATAGCACTGGAGTGCCTTATGTGCTGGGTGGTAAATTCGTAAAACAACAAGAAAATGAAGAGCCACTTCTGCCAGGGGGAGGGTGGTAGGGTGAAAAGGGGCTTTGGAAGCCCTCTGACCTGGTCTGAAAATTATCTCTGCAATTAGCTAGCTCCGCAACCCTGCATAGGTTACTTCCACTCTGTGAGCATCAGTTTCCTCGTCACTGGAATGAAGACAGTACTACAGCTAGCACCCAGGAGTCACTCCCTATACATCCATTTCCCCTCACCTTCCTCCCTCTCCGATCCCAGAGGGACACTCCTCTAGCAGCAGCTCAGAAAACAACCTGGTGGAAACCAGGGGACTTCTATTACTATCAGTAATGAATCAGCATAATGAACTGATGTCTGTGTTGTAATAATGCATTAAGAATTAGATTTATAAGGTACCAAAAAAGCAAGCATAATATTAACCACGCAAAGGTGTCACCTGTGGTGTTCACGTTCGCAGACACCTGCCATAATTCCTGGTAGTCTTCTCAAAAATGCTTTTCGTAGAAGTGAAATCAAAATAGTATGAACAGTGAAAATAACAAGGTTGAAAGGCCAAACAATGCAATATACAGATGATGTATTATAGATTGTGCACTTGAAACCCATGTAAATTTAGTAAGCAATGTCTCCCCAATAAATTTAATAAAAATTTTAAAAAGGCCAAAGTGATCATTGAAGATATAATTCCTGTTTTTAATAACAACCCACATAAGTGCTCTGAATCTCCAAACTGCTGGAATGTATTTCCAGGATATTACTGAGTAATAACAGCACAAGGGAGGGTAAAGTATGGACATTCCTGAGTTTTAAGCCCAGGAACACCTTCATAAGACATTTCTTTAAGAATCCGTGGTAACTGGGATAATGCCTAGGCCTGAGTTTACAGCTATTTAAATTTCTTCTTTTGTGACAGTCCATGTATATAGTAGGAGACTAATCAAAGTACGTGGGAATAACTTTTCAAATGCAGTTTTACAGGTGTCAGTAAGGACTTGTTGAGTGTACTTAATATGTAATGATACATATAGCTATTTACTGAATGCTTTAATACACTATCAGGGAGGTAGCACATAGCATACAGCCACCAGCTTGGATGCTGGGCTGACACACCTGGGTTCAAATCCCATCTCTTCTGTTTACTACTTCTGTGACCCTGATACAGTTACATAAATGATGCTCTGGTTTTTTTCATCTATAAAAGGGGCTAATGAGACAGCAGTTGTGAGGATTCGATGTGACAATACAAATAAAACTCTGGCTCAGCACTTGGCACGTTGTAACGTCCTGAGGATTATAAACCTCCCGATGACCCACAGGCACACATTATCGTCTTCATGTCCCAGATGAGCAAACTGAAGTTCGAGGAAGCTTGAATAACCTGTCCCAGGTCCTGGAATGGACAGGGATAAGATTCAAAGTAAGGATTATCTGACTCCAAAACTTGCCCAGCATGCCTATTTCAAACAACTGAATGAACAATAGTGCTACATGTATTATTTCACATATTTTCCATGTATTTGGATGAGGTAAGAAAAAAAAGTTTGATTTGGCAAAATCTACTAAATCAAATGGTTCTAGGAAAATTAATCATCATTAATTCTAGGAGTGTCATCATCATTATCACTGTCATCATCATGATTTAGAAACGAAGCGTTACATGAGTTCCAGATAAAGGTCAGAAGGAAAAACAAAATAGAACAAAAACCCAAACCAAACCAAACCAAACCAAACCAAAAAAACAAAGCAGCAGCAGGTTACAACACTCAGGTCAACCTGCCCCGGGACCTCAGGCACAGGGGCCGAGTTCTTCCCCTCGCATGCCCCGTCCAACCCTCCTCTCTGTACTCTGTTAGAAAAACACAGAAAGGCCCCCCCTGCACAGCGAGCCGGTTCCCTTGCTCTCTTTGTGCCCTGCCGAGGAGCCTGCTGCATGTTATTGCTGGCCGCCTGGAAAAGCCGGGGTGCCTGCTGAATTTCTCCTCCCCCCCCCCCCCCACAATGCAAACACACAGTGGCTGAAGGTTTAGAGAAAGAGTATTCATTCCACCAAGGGGGCAGAATTTTTCTAGACACATGCAATGAACTTTTAGGAGCAGAATAACAAGACTTGGCTGGGCTTATACGGGAATCCTTTCCACACCTGTGAGGTTGCGCATGTGCATGCATATATAGACCATTAGCAAAAGCTCATTACATGGGGCACTCAAGATGTTACTCGCACAGCGAAAGACCCCTTGATGTGAACATGGAGTTGCCCCGCACCCTGCTCCCCTGCTTCTCATAGGAACCTAGTCTGGGCTGGCCCTCAGTGAGTCCAGGTCAGTCTGGTGAAACGGCCTGGTATGCAGTGGGAAGGTAAAGAACAGATGGAGCAGAAGGAGGAGAAGAACTGAGGATGCACATTTTTCTCCTGCTTTGAGTTCCCTTACTAGACTGAAGGGCTTTGGAAACCACTGAAAAATTAAAATCCCCCTTTCCACCTTGCTTGTTAAAGTTCAGCAGTTCTGCCTTGGCCCTCAAAATGTCCTTAATTTTTCTGCTTTTTTGGCTTTTTTTTTCCCAGTCTGGATGAGGCAGAGAAGAGAGTGGGAGGGAAGGAGCGGGGGTGGGGGTGGGGGGGTGGCTGGGAGCAGAGGTTTAACAAAGGATCACTTTAACAGAAACCACTGAGTAATCGCTCTGTCCTGGGCCAAGAATAACATCAGTCGGCAATTAGAATCAGGTCGGTGGGTGGGGGGGCCCAGAGCCAGTGAAGCCCTCCTCACAGACCCCCACATGGAGGGCCACTCATGCTGATGTCACCAGCAATCACTGGTGCCCAAGAAAGGCCCGAGACTCAGCTCAAAGAGAACTTTCTAGCCTTCTCCTTCGGGAACAGGAAGCCCGCATGAGAAGGAAGTAGGAAGCAATGAGGGAAACCAGGCAGGAGACACAGAGACGGGCATATCCAACACCCCTGGACTATCGAGGTCCTGCAATTTCCCCAACCATCCCAAACTCAGTTTAAATGAATTCATATTTGTAAAGCACCTGGAAGAGCACTTGGACCACAGAAAGTGCTTATTAAGTGTTGGCTATTATTTTTAAAACAAAGAGGGAGGAATCTGTCCTGTGGCTTATCTCCTGTCCACTGTGAAACTGAACCCTGGGAGCAGTGATTGCTGAGCACAATGTACCCTGATAAAAAGAATGAGCAAGGAGATTTTCAAGTTTGGAAAACTTATTTATAAGGGACCATAGTAGACGGAGTGAGAAAGATAGAAACAAAGTTCCTATAAAAAATGATTGCCAAAATTTTATAAGGGCAACATTAAGTTTTACCATATCCCGTCTCCCTTCCAGAGGACAAAAACAAATAACAGAGGAGACATTTCTCATCTCTTTTCCCTCTGGCTCAATGGTTCTCAAAGTGTGAGACCCAGAAGAGCAGCCTTAATATCGCCCAGACATTCGGAAACTGAAATAAGGGAGCCCCATCCCAAATACTGAATCAGCAACGGGGTCAAGGAAGCAACTGGTGTTTTAACAGGCCCCCCACGGAGTCCTGTTGCTCAGAACCAGAGGTCTACAAACCTGGGCCTGAAGGCCACTGCAGCCTCCTGCCGGTCTCTGTAAAGACAGTTTTATTGGGACACAGCCGCGCTCATTTACTCACATATTTCCCACGGCTGTTTCGCTCTCCCACGGCCGAGGTGCACACTGGCCACAGAGGCTGTATCCGTGGCTGCAAAGTCTGCAATGCCCACCCACGGCCATTTACAGAGTTAGGCGTGCCCACCTCTGCTCTAACTTAGAACAATGTCTTTTTTGTAAAATAGAATCTTTATTATATATATTTTTTTCTATTACCATTTAGTCCTCTTATACCCTCCTCCCCACGGCAATCACCATACTATTGTCCTAACCTACCCACTCTGATTAGCTGTCATCTGCTCCCCATCTATGAGTCTGTCTCTGTTTTGCATGTTCAGTTTAGAACAATGTCTTAAAAAAAAAAAAAACCCTGCTAGTTTGACCCATCAGGGTGTAAAAGCTCATAGTTTCAATTCTGTCTTTTGTTTAATCAGGCTCTCTATCAAATGGACTGGATCACACCTATTCCTTGGCACCTCTGTCCCCAGACACCTTTGCCAGTGGCTCTGGGAGACTCTCCTCTCCCACGCCCATCTTAAAGGACCACCTTCAAGTAGGGGTTGATTCAGTGCCTGACAGTTTTCTAGACTGATGAGTGAAATGCTCTACTGAGATGAAGACCAAAGCTTATTCCTCATGAATGGTTACAGATGCCCATTTCCAAACTCACGTCCTGAATCAGAGTGTGCCTCCTTTTCAAGTTTGGAAAACTTATTTATAAGGGACCACAGTAGACGGAGTTAACACTGTCAAAAAACTGGCAAGCTGTGTGCAAAAAGGAAGGAGAACTTCCCCTGCAAGTCATGCAAGAAAGGCTGCAAGACAGTTCCCAGAACATTTTTAGATCACTATGGAAGGCATCATCCACATACATAATTAATATACAGTAACTATAATATAATATCATTACTATACTATACTATACTATACTATACTATACTATACTACACTATACCACAATATAATAAATATAAAGTCCTCCTTAATGTCCTATTCCACAAACAGGTCTCTCTTGTAGAAGAATGCTAGATAAATCAGATTTCAACTCTACTCACTACTCTTAAACAAGCAATTTACCAAATTGTTAGCTGTATCAATGGCTACCTACACTTAAGTAAAATGAATCCAAAGCATAAGAAGTTCATGAGAAAAACAATCTCTTCTAAAGGTTAACCCAAGAACAGAAGTACAGGACATACTGAGAATGCAAACCACATTTCAATCAACAATTCCGTTATAATTATAGCATTCAGGTCTAGTGCAGTCATAAGGTAAGCTAAAAAAAGAGGCTTAAAACTCAGTCAGGCTTTGTTCCTTTTGTGAAGTGACTCTTGTCCCCCAAAATAAAGTGCCCTAAGTTACTAAATTTTCCTAACGTTAGAACACTTAATATCAATTAGACTTCAGCCAAGATGGAGGCGTAAGTAGATACACTTTGCCTCCTTGCACAACCAAAAGGACAACAACAAATTTAAAAACAAAAAATAACCAGAACTACCAGAATATCAAACCATATGGAGGTCTGGCAACCAAGGAGTTAAAGAAAAAACATTCATCCAGACCAGTAGGAGCGGCAGAGATGGGCAACTAGGGAAGACAGGACTCATGGCAAGGCAGCAGCTGTCAGACTGAGCATTCCCATATTTGCATGTGGACAAACCAGGAGGAACAACTAGGGAGCAAGACAGACTGAACAACCCAGGGTTCCAGCCCAGGGAAATAAAGCCTCAAAACCTCTGACTGAAAAAACCTGTGGGGGTTGTGGCAGCAGGAGAAACTCCCAGTCTCACAGGAGAGTTTGTTGGAGACACTCACAGGGTCCTAGAACATATATAAACCCACCCGGGAATCAGCACCAGAAGGGCCCAGTTTGCTTGTGGGTAGCAGAGGAAGTGACTGAAAGCCCTCGATAGCTGAGCAAGTGGCACTGTTTCCTCTCTGACCCCTCCTCCCACTCCACATACAGCAGAACAACACAGTGTCATGAGTTGCCCTGCCCTGGCGCATATCTAAGGCTCTGCCCCTTACAACACAGCTGTGTGGAAACGAAGAAATACGGCCCAAATGAAAGAACAGATCAAAGATCCTAAAATAGAACTAAGTGATGAAGAAATAGCCAACCTATCAGATGCAGAATTCAAAACACTGATAATCAGCATGCTCACAGAAATGGTTGAGTACGGTGACAAAATAGAGGAAAAAGTGAAGGCTATGCAAAGTAAAATAAAGGAAAATGTATAGGAACCAAGAGTGAAGGGAAGGAAATGGACTCAAATCAACAGTTTGGACAAGATGGAAGAAATAAACATTCAACCAGAACAGAATGAGGAAACGAGAATTCAGAAAAGTGAGGAGAGGCTCAGGAACCTCTGGAACAACTTTAAACATTCCAACATCTGAATCATTGGGGTGCCAGAAGGAGAAGAGGAAGAGCAAGAAACTGAAAACTTATTTGGAAAAATAATGAAGGAGAACTTCCCCAATCTGGCAAAGGAAATAGACTTCCAGGAAGTCCAGGAAGCTTAGAAAATCCCAAAGAAGTTGGACCCAAGGAAGTACATACCAAGGCACACCATAATTACATTACCCAAGATTTAAGATGAGGAGAGAATCTTAAAAGCAGCAAGAGAAAAGCACACAGTTACCTACAAAGGAGTTCCCATAAGACTATCAACCAATTTTTCAAAAGAAACCCTACAGGCAAGAAGGGGCTGGAAAGAAGTATTCAAAAGTCATGAAAGGCAAGGACCTATATCCAAGATTACTCTAACCAGAAAAGCTATCATTTAGAATGGAAGGGCAAATAAAGTGCTTCCCAGATAAGGTCAAGCTAAAGGAGTTCATCATCACCAAGCCCTTCTTATATGAAATATTAAGAGACTCATCTAAGAAAAAGAAGATGATCAAAAAGATGAACAGTAAAATGACAACAAACTCACAACTAACAACTGAACCTAAAACAAAAACAAACAAACAAAAAAACTAAGCAAACAACTAGAACAGGAACAGAATCACAGAAATGGAGATCACATGGAAGGTTATCAGTGGGGAGAGGGAGGGAGGAGAATGGGGGAAAAGGTACAGGGAATAAGAAGCATAACTGGTAAGAACAAAATAGACAGGGGGAGGTTAAAAACAGTATAGGAAATGGAGAAGCCAAAGAACTTATATATATGACCCATGGACATGAACTAAGTGGGGGGAATGCTGATGGGAGGGGGCACGGGCAGAGGGGAATAAAGGGGAGAAAAAATGGGACAACTGCAATAGCATAATTGATAGAGTATATTAAAAAGTAAAGATAAAACAAGGACAAAAAAGGACACTTAATATCTTTATTCTTTTGTTAATTGCATTTGTTGGGGTGACATCGGTTAATAAAATTATATGAGTTTGGGGGTTCTACCATGTGTACACTGTACTGTGTGTGCCCCACTCGAAGTCCAGGCTCCTTCCATCACCACTCACCCCCATACCCTTCACTATCTCCTCCTGCCCCACTCTGCCCTGGTCATCACCACACTGCTGACTGTGTCCAGGGGTTTTTCCCTTAATCCCTTCACCTTTTCCACTCAAGAACATTTAATATCTATTTTCTATTTTATTAGTTACAAACTCTTTAAGTTAACAGAATTTAGTTTCTTTAGCTCTCTCCCACAGTCCCAGAACTTCACCCTTCCCCATTTTTACCTAAATAAAACTGTGGATTAGCAGAACAGGGGGAAGAAACAAAATGACGCATAAACATACATAAAATTGTGATGAATGATTTTCTGTTCCCTCTCCAGGAGACACGAGACAACACCCTTCTTGGGAGTTCTGACTCCTCCCCAAGACAGATACTCTGACAGATTCTAAAAAACATATTTTCCATATACTTCATAGTTCACTGAAGCTAAACCAGCATAATCCTCAGTGGAAAAAAAATCCACACAAGAATAGTAGTCCTCTGAATTTTCAAAGGAATGTGAGTTGCTGAAAGCTAATCAAAAGGCTGAGGACTTAAAAATAAGCAGCTGCTAAAAGTGAAAGGAACATCGGCAAAACTGTGTTCCCTTGTTCAAAACTTCCATGCCCTACAAGCACCTCCTTTAAAAAAAGTCACCTACCGTTCTCAAGGTGTGGAAGCACTGAAAATGACAGAGAACCAACTGTCTAGATATATTAGGCCACAGATTATACTCACATATTAGAAATAAGGCAACATATGATACCTCCACTATCTAGCATCTGATTTAGTTGGCATTCTCAAGAATTCTGAATGATGTCCGAGTTTATAAATTTAAAGAGTTTTTAAAAATTCACACAGATTAAAAAAACTATCAAAGATGCACAATTATATCTACAATTGTAAAAATGTAAACCGGCTTAAATGCCCCTACTACCCATTAGGCTTTCTAAAGAAGCACATTTCTACCTGACAAAAGGCAGTGCGGCAATCAGAATGAGATGCTACATTCTATGTTTTCCAGATGAGAAGTCTGGATATTTCTCCAGTAAAAACGACCTAACAAGCTACTTCACAAATGCCTGCATTTAGAACTTCTCAATCACAAGGAATTAATATAATATACAGAGTACTCTATCACAGACACAGATGACCGAGTGCTGAGTCGTACTGAAATAACGAATATGTCTGAACCTGGACAGTAGTTGAAAAGGTAAGTAGGGAGCATAATGATAATTATTTTATTCCAAAGAAAAAACTCCGGTAAATGCTGCCTTAGCCCTAGAGTGAATATTAATTTTGCACAAACCAATGCACACTACATTTTTATACAGAAAGAGCAAATGACAGGAGACTAAGTGGAAAGAAGACATTTCTTTACATAACCGAAAGTCAGGGAAGCTCACAGAATCGATACTGATTCTGCCCAAAAGAACATGCAGAAGAGGGTAAAGCATTCTTGTGATAATCCTGACTCATAAAAAAAATTTCACTCTTTATGGCCTGACTGTTTTGTGAAGTGATCCTTTCTCTGTAACTGGGGCCACACTGATACACAGGTGCAATATACTGAGATAGGTCCCTCGCACACACTCATAAGAGGTCCTGTCCTTTCATGGACCATGAGTAGAGAATCAACCTTTCACCAGAGCATAAGCTATCACCCTGTGATAGCAGGGGTTTTGAGTCTGTCATTATATTTTGGTATGCATTGTTTGGAGTACAAACTATCAAACCATAAGACAAACAACTCAACTTACGACCATTTCCTATAAGAACTTGAAAGTGATTTATTCCTTGAAAATCTTGGTAGATCATGTGCTTATAAAAACCAAGCCGATGAAGGCAAGGGGAATACATTTAGAAAAAAAAAATTCTTTTAATGCTAGCTTTTAGGTATCTGAGAACTAGACCCTCTGGGAAGTTACTGACTAAGATCACACAACAGAAAGGGCAAATACTGCAGTAGAGACTTCTGTGGAGAAACACACACATGGAAGAAGGGCAGAGCTGGCTCGGCACCACTCCACAGCAAAGCCAATGTCACGGCTTCGGGACATTTCTTCCCTGAGAGGAGATTCCCCAAGAACCATCCAAGCCATGGTGGTGTAAGCCAACTTTGGTAAACTGTTTTTCCTGCTATTTCCCATTGACCTTACTATTATCGTTATTACCGAGAGAAGGAAGACACCAGTACTTGGGAAAGTCCTATCCTGAATTACCTGGTGCCGGGCTCGACTCTGGTCCAGAAGCTGCCGGGACTGCAGCTTTTGTTGCTCGAGCTGCTGCAGAGCGAAGTGGAGCTGGTAGCTGCCTGCAGTGGGGTGGTACTTGTGCTGGGGGGCCACGCCAGTGGCCCTGCTGTACGCGTTGTTCTCCACCTCTCCCTCCCAGGCAAAGCCCCCAATCTGGAGGCTCCTGGAGGGAAAAGAAAGCAGATTTCTTAGGGTGGTTGTGCAAACGAATTAAAAAAGAGAAGTATCTCAGGTATTTTTCCTTTATAGAACTAAACACAGTTTGCATTACAAACCTATCTGTGTGCTGATCTATCTGACTCGCCCACCAAACTGTGAACACAGAGAAAGGGTCTGCTCTGCTCGCCATTCTGCTTGTAGCTCTCACAGGCCTGGTGCATGGCCAGCGCTCAATAACTGTCTGTTGAATGTTAAATAATTAAAATCACAATTTCACTTTCCTCGACAAAATATTAACCAACCTGATTCAACAATACCTTAAAAAGATAATACACTATGATTAAGTGGGATTTATTCCAGGGATGCAAGGTGGCACATCTGCCAATCAATAAACATGATTCACCACATAAAGTGAAGAATAAAAACCACAAGAGCGTATCAGTTGATGCAGTAAAAGCATTAGATAAAAGCCAGAACTCATTTATGGTAAACACCTCTCCACAAAGTGGGACTAGAGATAACATACCTCAGTGTAATAAAGGCCATTTATGGCAAACCCACAGCCAACACCACACCCAATGGGCAAAAACTGTAAGCATTTCCCTTAAGACCAGGAATAAGACAGGGAGGGGTATCTGCTTTCACCACTCTTATTCGACATGGTACTGGAAGTCCTAGCCACAGCTATCAGACAAGAAGAAATAAAAGACATCCAAATTGAAAAGGAAAAAGGAAAACAGTCATTATCTGCAGATGACATGATACTGTATTACAAAGAACTCTAAAGATTCCATCAAAAAACTACTGGAACTGATAAATGAATAGAGTAACAGGATGCAAAATAAATATTCAGAAATTAGTTGCATTATTTATACCAATAATGAACTATCAGAAATGGAAACTAAGAAAACATCCCATTTACGATTGCATCAAAAATAAATAAATTTAATCAAGGGTGTAAAAGACCTGCACTTGGAAAGTTTTAAGATACTGAAGAAAGAAACTGAAGAAGATACAAATAAGTGGAAATACATATGGTGCTCATGGATAGGAAGAATGGACATGTTAAAATGTCCATACTACCCACATCAATCTACAGATTCATCGCAATTCCTACCAAGATGACAACAGTGTATTTCACAGAACTAGAATATTCCAAAATTTATATGGAACCACAAAAGATTCCTGAATAGGAATCATGCTACCTAATACCAAAATATACAACAAGGCCATAGTAATCAAAACAGCATGGCACTGGGATAAAAACAGACACAGATTAATGGAAAAGAGAGAGCCCAGAAACATGCCACACTTTTATGGTCAATTAAATATCTGACAAAGCGGGTAAGAATATACAATGGGACAAAGACAATCTATTCAATAAACAGTGATGGGAAAACTGGACAGACTTACAAAAATATGAAACTAGACCTCCTTCTTACACTGTACACAAGGATGAACTAAAAAGGGATTAAAGACTTATATGTTAGACTCAAAACTGTAAAAATCCTAGATGAAAACACAGGCAGCAAAATCTTGGACATTGCTTATAGCAATGTTTTTCTTTCTGATATATTGCCTTGGGCAAGGGAAACAAAAGAAAAAATAAACAAATGGGTCTACATCAAACTAAAAAGTGTTTGCATTGCAAAAGGAAACCATCGACCCACTGAATGGGGGAACATGTTCACCAATGATACATCTGGTAAGGATATTTGGATATTGAAGCTAATATCCAAAATTTATAAAGAGCTTAATTACAAAACTCGACACCAAAAAATCCCCCAAACAACCCAATTAAGAAACGGGCAAAGGACCTGGATAGATGCTTCTCAAAAGGGACATACAGCTGGGCAACAGACATATGAAAAAATGCTCAACATCATTAATTATCAGAGAAATGCAAATTAAAACAACAATGAAATATCACCTTACACCTGTCAGAATGGCCATCATCAATAAATCAACAAATAAATGTTGGTTAGAATGTGAAATGTTGGTGGGAATGCAGATTAGTGCAGCTGTGCTGGCAAACGGTATGGGGTTACCTCAAAAAATCAAAAATGGAACTGGTCTTAGAACCCAGTGATTCCACTTCTGGGAATATATCCGGAAAAAGCCCAAAACACTAATTCGCAAGAATATATGCACTCCTATGTTCACTGCAGCATGATGTACAATCGCCAAAGTGTGGAAGCATTCTAAGTGCCCATCAGTGATGAGTGGATAAAAAAAATTGTGGAATATTTACACAATGGAAAACTACTCATCCGTAAAAAAAGAAAGAAATTTTACCCTTTGTGACAGCACAGACCTGGAGAATATTATGTTAAGTGAAATAAGCCAGTCAGAGAAAGACAAATACTACATGATTTCCCTTATATGTAGAATCTAAAGAACAAAATAAACTAACAAAATAGAAACAGACTCACAGGTACAGAGACAGACGGACTGACAGCAGTCAGAGAGGAAGGAGCTGGAGGGCTGGGTGACAAAGGTGAAGAGGTTAACAACGAAATAAAAATACCACAGACAACAGTATGGTGATTACCAGGGGGAAAAGGGGTGGGGAGGCAGACGAGGGTAAACGGGGGATACGTGGTTAGGAAAGGAGGCTTGACTGGGGTGGTGAACACACAGTACAACATATAGATGATGTCATATAGAACGTACACCTGAAACCTGTATAATTTTATTAACCAATGCCACCCCAATAAATTCAATTAAAAAATTTTAAAAGAATGGTAAATTTTATGTTATATATATTTTACTACAAAATTTTTAAAAAGGTCCCCATATATTCTAGAACAGTCTCATTTGACAGTTCTTCCATTTCCTTAACACTTTTATTCTCTGAACCTTCTTTAGCTTTCCTGTATGTTTTTTTTTCCCTTTTCAAGGTACAGTTACCAGAAAATTGCTCACAGAAGGAACATTAAAACCTCACAGTGAACAACCTAACCCCAAACCCTGGTTAATGGAGCTTACAAAGATGAAAACAGTGCCCAGTTTAACAGATGACTAGTGATTTACATCCCTGCTTTTCTTTCCTTGGTAAACATCCTTTGGTAGTGGTGTCATTTCAATGGCAGAGATACAGCCATGCAGGGTGAGCTTACGCAGACCTTCCTGGGTCCTGACCTGCAGCCTGCCTGCTTCCTTAGAGCCGGGTCCCAGTGGCGCCAACAGATGGGCGGGAAGGTGCACAGCGGAGCGTCCGCTGCGCCCAGGACCCCAGGCTCTCCTCTCGACCGCCCTCACATCCTGGTGCCTTCAGGTCTCTGCTCTGGCCTCCCTGCCTCTCCAAGAGATTGCCAAGTGCGTAGCAGTTAAGAGAAAGTCTGCGTCATGTATTGTGAAGTCCATGGACAAAAGGCTCTCTACTCACATAATCTCACTGCTCGTGTGTCATCCCCCTTGGCCACCTCCTCCCACAGTGTGGCTCACGCAGCTCAGTCACAGGATCACACTCTTTCAGCTAATCTTGGAGAACAGCCCCCCAAAATCTCAGAGCTTATTTAATAATTTTCTTGAGTATGGCATTTGGTCTTCAGTGATCCCTCTTGAAATGCTTTAATGTGCAAACTGTTACACAGTTTAAAAAAAAAACATGATCCTTCCCAAGGTGCTCTGGAGGCATAAAGAACTGTGGCCACCAATGACTGAACACAAGTATGTTCTGAAACCCGTGGATAAAAGGCCGACCTTATTCACAGAGCGAAGCACCCAGCGAGAGTCCAACAGGAGTCCGGGGGTTAGGGAAAGAGGGGCCAGGGAAGCCTGGTAACTCTCCCATCAGTGAGGGAACAGGTGAGTGGACTGAAGGGTAACTCGCAAGAAGTGCCTGAATGGCGGGGAGACACGGAGGAGGAGGGGTGAAGGGGAAAGAAATCAGGCACCAGCGAGGGGGAGGTTCGAGGCAGAGTGGGCTGGCCAGGTGAACAAATGAACACAAGGAAAGAGGCAGACGAAACCACGGGAACCGCGAATAACCTTGAGATTTCCATACCAACGAGGGCAGGAATTTGAACCCAGAGTAAAACTATTATTTATGGCAACTGCACCAAAGGTCAGAAAATCCATCAACTGTTCCTCTGCTTCCACTCCTGGCTTGTGAGTTTCTGGCCTCCGGGAGCTATCGAGACTCAGGGATTAGACATTAAAGGGACTACGTAACCATGTAGCTTCTATCAGAATTCATCTCACGGGCTAGCTAAATTGGTTTTATTTCCACAAACTGCTTTAATAACAAATAACCTTAAGATACATTTACTTTAATGTCTTCTCACCATATATCAGACATCAGAGTCGGTAACTAGACCTCCGTATTTGGAGATGAACAGGGACGGATTCTCAGGTGTGTGTGCAAAGCAGACACTGGTGGAAGCAAGGGGCAGGCCAGTCAGCAAGAGAAGATCGAATAAGGGACTTCGGATACAAGGTTTATCCATCCAATTGTACACATATTGAACAGACTGTGATATCATAAACTTTTATAGTGAAAGCTGTTTTTAATCTCATCGGTAACGTAAACCCAGTCTCCAAATCACAAAAGGAAGTATCTCAAGCGAGTTGAAGCATTTAGCAAAGAGGCAGGAATTTTCACAGTGCAGCAGCGGGTTGGGGCCGGACCACTCAGCTGGGTCAGGCCATGTGGTGCGTGCCACGAGACACTTGCTCTTGCTCGCTCTGAATGACAGCGGGTGTCCCCCGACCATGGGGTCTCACAATTAAAGCGCAAGCCTTCGGGCTGCGCAGTGTGCAAATGTGTGAGTGACTCGCACAGAGGGGCCAGCACACTCTCACCGGGGGTTGGCCTGAGGTTCTGTATCTACCCATCCCTCTCTCGAGCATCTAACAGGGTCCTTTGCCACCCAAAAGTCCATCCTGCTTTCTGGAACCTCAATCCCAAAATTCCATCCCACTCTCTTCAACCTTAATTCATTCTAGTTTACTACTCATCTATCTTCTTCCCCCACTGAAATGTTGAGATCCATTCAGTCATTCTCCTAAAGTTGGGGTTGTATTCGATTATCCTCTTGGCATTTACTCCTTCCACGACACTAAAGTATATTATTGTACATATTCCCTGTGTATAACTTCTAATAGTTTTATATCATTTCTAGAACGCAGTACACAGGGCCCAGCACGTTAGCTACGGCAGTGTTTAACGTCTGACTCGGAGTGAACCCGGCTGTACTTCGCCGGGACTACCCGTGGAGCCGACAGGCAGCACACAGGAAGTGTTTCCGACCACCACATTCTCGTTCGCATATTCATCCAGAACCTCCTCCTACTTTCTACGTTACACGATTTCTCGCCATCCCTGCCTTTCTGGAGGACAACCCCAGCCTCTGGCCAATGAGCAGTACTACAGACCTATGCTCTCTCTTCGCTTCAGTACCTGGTCTCGCCCGTGGACGTTGGCTCTAAGGAACTTGGAGGCAATGTGCAAAACGCACTGGCCTTCAGCGAAGCAAACTGCTCAGCGGGCTCAACGTAAAGAAATGCTTTCAGGGCCAAGCTTTCCTGGGATGATGTGATGTCACGAGAATGCAGGGCAGGGAAGAGGCAGAGGAATGTGGCGGTCGTGCAGAGGATGATTCGGCATCCAGCCTCCTCCATCCAATCCCAGCAAAGCCGGAGCTGCCATGTGCAGGGACCCCCACACGCACAGGGTGTTGGGGAGTGCGTGGGTATGCTTTCAACTGTCTTACTAATGGCTTCGAGGGGGGGCGGTTTACTGACATTTAATAGGTGGAGGTCAAGGATACTACATGTCTAGAAATGCAAGGAAGATCCCCATACTAGGAAAAATATGTGCTGCTCAAAATGCCAATGGTGCGAGCCCTGGCCGGCTAGCTCAGTTAGAGTGATTGTATTGGTGTCTCAGTACACAAAGGTTGCAGGTTTGAACCTCCGTCGGGGCACATACAAGAATCAACTAATGAATGGAACAACAAAGCGTTATTTCTCTCTCTCTCACTCTTCCTAAAATCAATAAATTTTTTTAAAAAAGTGTCTTGGCTGTTGCAGCTCAGTGGATTGAGCACCAGCCTGCAAACCAAGAGGTTGCAGGTTCAATTCCCAGTCAGGGCATGTGCCTGCACTGTGGGCCAGGTCCCCAGCGGGGGGTGTATGGGAGGCAACCAATGGATGTTTTCCTCACACAGGATGTTTCTCTCCCTCTCTTTCTCTCTGCCTTCCCCTCTCTCCAAAAATAAATACATAAAGCTTTTAAAAAATGCCAATGGTACTTCTAATGAAAAACACCATAAGGCCATGAAGGAAGCACCTTCTGAAGAGAATCTTACTATTTCTTCCCAACAAAGAACAGACACCCATTTCCAAGGCACTTTATAGAATGTGTAGCTGTTTAAGGACGGCGGGGGCTACACTGTGTTCACCCGTATTCTCAGCCATAAAGCAAGCAGTCACAGCACTCAGTGAGTGCCGCAGAGGTGCTACGCACGCTGAGAGTCCTGCACGACAGCGGGTCCCCACAAGCAGCACAGGGCAGTGCTGGTTGGAATAAGAGAGCTACACAATCAGAGAGGCATTGCGTAATGCGGTGGGGATATCCCTTGGCTTTCGGGGTATTTCCTTGGCTTTGGGGGTATTAACAGATAATAGTGAAACTGACTACTAACAAGTCTTAAGACTTGCTGTTGGTAACTGGCAACTGGGAACAGGGGTAGCTAGCCAAACAAACCTGCCCCCGAAATGATTGAAGTGGAATGAGTTAGATGGACCTGCCAAATTACTTTAGGCTCATGGTGACAGATGCCTTGCTTCCTATGAGAATTTTAGTGCTGGAATGTGATTTTAAAATGACCTCTGAAAATGCTGGTGCCAAAGACTAAAATTTATTTTTTTACCTTACCTCAATTTGCTAGTTGAGATAAGATGATATACTTCTAGCTTTTCTGTTTTGAAGCTATGGAGCTATATTGAGATGGTTCTTTTGCAGGAAGAGTTAAAGTACAACAGTGTTAAAGATACAGAAAAGCTCAGAAATTATCTGGAAAAACTATGTGAACTTTTGATGACCTATATGCTAGGTCAAAAACACAGAACTATATGGAATTATAAATTGAAGCTGATCTTTCTACTTGCGAACAGGGCAAAAGGGCTTAAAAACCTTAAAAAATTTTGTTTATTTGAGAGGCTGAAAGGCTCTTGGGAAAGGATTAAAGAGGTAATCCAAGAGAGAAGGCAAAAAGAAATAAAAGGTTTTGGATGCTGGAAAGAAATCAAAATCAATGCAAAAGCTGAGTTAGTGACAGAATTCTGGAAGAAGAGCGGAGGCCCATGCCTCTGGGCCTGGACCACAGGTTCTGAACTGATGACCCTCGGAACAAGAAGCATCTCAACTCAGTGACCAGGAGCTGGGCTCTAGAACGAGACTGCTAGGTTCAAATCCTGGCTCTGCAACTTAGGGCAACACGACTTCTCTGTGCCTTGGTTTCCTCAGCTCTGAAATGGGAACACAAATCAATCCCACCTCTCACAGGGAGGGTCCGAGAATTAAATGTGATGATCCATGTAAAGTAATTGGCACAATGTCTGGCACACATAATAAATGCTCAATAAATGTGAGCTGCTATTAAAATTCCTCCAACGGAAAGTGAATCCAAACCTTTGGGAAAATGAATAATAAGGACACTAAGGCACAGGTGTGAGCAAATCTGTTACTACGCAAGCTGGAGAATGCCCTGAGCACAGGCAGAGAGCTGGCCCCCCCGGGGGGGGGGGGGAGGCAGGAGGGGCGGTGAGGATTTGCTAATAATGCTGATTACCAGGGAGGGTCAGGCAGAGGCCAGGAGCTGAGCACTGATGAGTGCGGGCCAGTAATCACACTCCTCCTCATGTCCAATTCTGTTATCAATAGTGGCTACATCCCCTTTCACCTTTTCAAAAAAAATAAAACAGAAGTAATTTTTTTTAAGAAGCAAAAACAGTATGTCCTCAATACCGTAATCTGAGAAACACAAAGTGATAGAAAGGCAAAAACCAAAAGTCACCTCTCTGTCGCCCAACAGCCAAAGCCGACCCCACACATGCTGTGGACATTCTGACGTGCGCACCCCTTCTGCGTGCCCTTCCCTCACATGGGGCGGGGGCGGGGTGCTGCACTCTCTCCGGTACAGTCTACTTTCCCTCACCTGACACGTCAAGAAAAACTCCCTCGAGCTAGTGTCTGTTCGTGGGAGTTCTGACTCTGCTGTTACCTTCTCTCACACTTAAAGCCGACCTAAACCCTTAAGCCTTCGCATGTGAATTTCGGAAACCATGTGAACAGCTTTATGTTTTTCCTTACTAAAATCCATGAATTAGACTGTTTAAATCATTACGACTCCTGACAGTTATCCAAGGTACTCAGTATTCCGCCCTGCTCCCTGTCATCTGAAAATAGGATTAGTATGTCTTTGAGAGATACAGATGAGCCACTTAGATAAGTATGAATGGATAAATGAATTTTACTGATAAAAATGGTGAACTAGTGAGCCCCTGGCAGAGCCCCACAGATTTAATTCTCAAATGTGCACTGATTCATTGTTTGGATTCAGTTGCCTACCCTGCTCACCAAATATTTCTAATGATAGTATTATCTTCTTTTTTAGTCCCCTGGTCTTTTTACTAAAGTAACCCTGACACAAACAGCAGGACAGTGTTGCCCGAGGGAAAGGGAGGTGGAAGAGGAGGTGGAGGAGGGCAGGGGGGATAGACGCCGATGGAAGGAGACCTGCTCGGGGTGGTGAACACACCACAACACACAGATGATGTGCTGTAAAGCTGTACACCTGAAATCTATATACTTTCATTAAACAATGTCACCCCAATAAATTCAGTAAAAACTTCTTATAAAATAGATTAGAATAAAATGAGTGCTCAATAAAAATCAATCAATCAATCAATCAATCAATCAATCAATAAAGTGGTTTTGCCAGGAAGGGAAATGAGGGCTGGCCTAGCATGACTTACTTTTCTCATGAATCAGCGCCAGGCCTGTGTGAGTCCTCTTCTCTCTGGGTTGCCCAATCACGGCTTTGCTAATCTGTCAGATTTTGGCCTGAAACTGACATCTCAATTACCAGTTTATATATTCAGCAGCTAATTTACTTCTCCCTTCCCTTCCTCTCCCACCGTAGGAGCATCCTCACTGCACATTAAATCACACACTGAATCATACTCATGAAGACCAGAACCATAAATCACAAAGTAGTAATCATAAGAACTGCTCCTCTCTGGATATAGTAATTCGATTATTAAGTAGAGGAAAATAAGATTGATTCAATGGCTTGACTCTTCTAGTTTCATTTTCCTTGAGGAATAAAGGGTTCAGATAGGACAGAGATGTGCCCTAAACTAAGAACCCAAATAAGGATGAGACAGTTTCTCAGCAGGTACCTGAAAAAGGCACCTGTCACCAACTGTGGAGACACACCCTTACAGAAAAGCAGAAAGAAGTGGGACAACAAATTAAAGTCAACAGAAGCCCCCGCCATCAAAACAGATACAAGAATCAAGAGATTAACAACATGAGTAGAATCCAAATGAGATACACAATTTGAAATACATAATCACGAGCAATTGAGAAGGGAGCTTTCTGATTATTCAGCTAGGAAGTGGAGATACAGGAGGGAAAAGAAGCAGTAGTGACCACTAGAAAAAGTCTGTGGGGACTATTTTGGCTAACTACTTTGATTTCATTCAATATTGTGTGACAATAACATAAGTTTGGGAAGAACCCCCTGAGCTATCAGGTCAAAGAGCTAAGGTCTGATACACCTGTCCTTCAAAAGTACCGAGATCCCAGTCAGCTGGATGTGACGATGGACACAGAATGCGAACCAGACTTCCGCTGTCTCCAAACCTGTGCCACTCCACCATTGATGGAATGATCCCCAGGAGGAGAAAATAAAGACAGAGTTGGATTTCTTGGTACGTATGGCAAAAACTCCAGGCGGCCAGCTTTATGGAACACGAAGCTAGACGTAAAACCAAACCTTCCCAAAGGTGAGGTTCAGAGCACTGTTCTGGAAGGTAACTTAGGATTCTGGGAGCCAGTCAATTATGTAGATGGAGACTCCTCGGTCCTTCACCTATTAGCAATCTGGGTCTGAAAAGAGAGAGTGCTCCTTAGCCCATTAACAAAAAATGTCTTTGATCTAGCTCTTTATTTTGGCACAACCAGCATACCACATAAAGCCTCAAAATACGAACTAAAAAAGGAGTGAGCAAAGAGTGACCTTTAAGAAAGCCAAGAGAGAACTCCCGACACCAGTTCATTCAACAGTGAAGACCAAGTCCAGCCAGGCAGGATTTTTACCAAGGCTGCCTGATGCCCTCGGGACAATGCTGCAGGTACACATGAGCACAGCTGGCCCCTGTAAAACTGGCCCGCATCACCTGGCGCTCTCATCCCGCAGAGACAGGCTAGGAAAAGCTTTGAAAGTGAAAGTTAATGTGCAGATTGTTTAAGGCAGCTGACAGGCCAGTTTCCAACTACTTTTACACGGAATTGAAGCTGGGTTCAAACCTCGTGCACACACACAGCTTGTAAAGTATCATAAATTTAGAATTCCTGCCTCATCACATCGGTGAGGCCCCTCTTCTCCCAGGAAGCCAAACAGTGGGCACCTTGGAGCCGTGGGTCCGCAGCTTGTTTGGCTGCAGGAACCTGTCTCTGCCCGCTGTCTTCAACTGGCCAAGGGAACCAGAGACAACTCTAAAAATACCACCTTTCCTTCTTTCTCTCTTTCTTTGTTTTCGTAAAAACCTTCTCCACTTGTCATTTTTCTTTTCTTTATAAAGATTTTTCTTAATATAAAATAGGGAAATTACAAGAAAAAATATTTTTTAAAAAGCCATTGGGTCAAAGGAGGGGACATACAGTGTGCACTGGCGGTCAGGCCTTTCTCTCACTGCTGCGTGTGTGTTATGTTCGACGTAGAATCTCCGGGACAAAGCTTTTTCGTACCAGGAACTGGCCTCTCAACCCCCACGTCCACAGCGTGGCTACAACGGCACATGCTGCTGTTATGTCAAGACAAGACTACTCAGATTTGCTGTCCTCAAGATTTACTAGAGGGGCTTAGTCCAAAGTCACAGCTGTCGTGAAACACAGGCACCTGCCTCTGTCTGATAGCGTCAGACTGTTATCCTGGTCCTCGGCTGTCTGCCGTGAGTCATCAGCCCCAGGAGAGGACAGTCATTTTCAAAGCGTGGTCCCTGGGCCAACAGCATAGCATCACCTGGGTACTTGTTAAAAATAAAAATAATCGAGCCTCACCCCAGACCTACTGGAACCAGAAACTCTGGGCTTGGGCCCAGCAATCCGTGTTTTAACAAGCCCGTCAGGTGATTCGGACACACACCACTGAGAATCACCGCCGAGCGGTTAAGAGCATGGACTCCGTGACTACACGTTTGGGTTGGAATCCTGACCGCCACTCATTTACCAGTGTGTCATCCTGGGCAAGCCAGTTCATTCCTCTGTGCATAGTCTCCTCGTCTGTAAAATGAGGATGACAACGGTACTTGCCTCACTGATTAGCTGTGAGCACTAAGTCAGTTAATACATGTAAAGCCTGGGGAACAGCTGCTGGCACACAGTAAAAGTCAGCTACTAAATGGGACGCAGCGCAAGAAGCATTCAGGGCCTGGTATGCTGTAAGCACTGCAGGCTTCTCTTAGCTACTATCATTTCTTATCTGGGATCTGATTTTTGAGGTTCAATGGGACTTAACTTGCATTTCTCACAGATCAACAGGCAATCCATTTTCTTATATGGCCGATCGTGTCCAGTTGGTATAGAGAAACTAATTGGCTTTGGTATGAATGTGATAAGAGCAGAAATATACCCTTTGTGTTTCAGGAATTGAATCGACAGAAATTCTTTACCTCTCATTGCTCTAAATCCAGACACCACAGCTGCTGATGAAGAGATGTGTGATTCATCTCTGAGTCTGGCTGTGGCCCGGCTCCCCGTGCGCGGAGCCCACAGATGGCCAGGAGACTAAGGGACATCTTTCGTCATCTCTTCTTTGCGTCCCTTCCATGAACCACAGCTCTCTGCTACTCTGAATCTCGGCCAGAAGACCGAGGAGGGACAGGTCCCGTCTAAAGGACCAGAGCTGTGGGACAGTGTGTTTGTTAGACCACAGCTCAAACCAGACGTCACGTTTACAGGACATGCTGACAAGCAGCTGTGTGACCAGGCCATTGGGAGAAACCCAAGAGGACCACCACTCCACAGTCTCCACCCCCTAGCGGGGCGAGGGTTCCCTATATGGAATCACCCACCATGTAAATCTGCCCGACCTGCTGGGTCAAATCTGTGAAAGAAATTAAGTTATAGCCAGAAGAGTCAGCACGCAAAGCCAGCAGAAATTTAACCCAAGTTGTAAATACAAGCCGTATACTCATAGTTAGCTTCCTCAGCCTCTGGATGTGCTCTGCCCACACACGACGCATGGTGTGACGTCTGGTGAAAGTGAAAACTGTCAGATTCATAAACTACGGCAGAGATATTTGTAATGCTGAACTATATATTGCCCCGGCTACTAAATTTTTCCTCACTTTTGTTCACAGATTTTTTTCTTTTATTCCACCAGTGAGTTCATTTTCAGAAATATTCCCACCTTCCTTTTGCACACTGTCGTCATTGATAAACAGGTCCAGACCAGCCTGAGATGCCACTGTAAAGAGACTGGCACTGACTTTCCTCTCCCTGTAAGAAGTTAAACTAGTGAACAGAGCGTGAGCTTCCCCACCAGAAAGAGCTGGACCCAAATGGTAACACATCTAAGGCTATTTCATCATCTGCACTCGAGGGTAACCAAGACCTACGTTACAGCCACGTTTCAGGAAATAAACAGGGTCAGTCATACGAAGCACAGGATCCAGCATGAACTAGAGACACAATAAATGTTATTCCCTCACCATTCCTTTCGTTTCTCTCTTTAACAAGTGGCCAAATAGAACCTTATCACTGCAACATGAGGGAGAGATATTTCCGAATTATTAACAAACTGGAGGACATATTAAGAAAATGTGTTAGTAGTAAAGAAAAAAGTCACCCATTGTCTCATTCTGCAACCATAGGAGTTGGTATGTTTCAGCCTAGTCTTATCCTAGCACATTGTGATTACATTATCCAGCATTTAATACAGTCAAGATGTATGGGTATATTTCATTTATGTATTTGAAAATATGTGTATTTTTTAAGGAAAAAACTCCTGCTACTCCCCAAACTCTGTGTGTCACTGTGCTGAGGACACTAGCTTTTGAGAACAAGAGGGAGAGCACAACTTTCTATCGGAGAACTCAAGGGAGGCTTCAAAGTGGAGGCAGTCTCAAAAGAGGTCCCACATTTGGCAACTGGAACGGATACTCCAGTAGAAAGACTAGCATATAAAAGAGCACGTAATGAATCCGATGTGGCCAAATCGTGGGGGTGGTGGAGGATGGAGAGATGCCATAATTAAAGCTGGTAGTACATGGACCTCTCATACTGGCTGAAATAAACATTTTACTGCTCAAAACTGCCATCTAAGCAAAGCACAGCACAGCAGCTATAATTGGAATTACTAATGCGCTCATAATGAAGCTATTAATACAATAAAAAAGCTAAAAAGAGCTAAGGTCTGGGGAAAGCAGAGGGCACAAGTGAGCGTGGCTTAGGAGAGCCAAGCACGGAGAAACCAACTGCCATTAGCGTGAAGGCTTCCTAGATGCCTGACTACAGTACACCACCCTAGCATGGTCAGCCCTCACAGCAGCACCGCAAGGAAGGTACTAGTGCTTTCTATTGTACAGGTGAGGGGATCGAGACTTAGGTTAAATGACTTAGGTCTAATTCTACACATAGAGTGAGTGAAAGAGCTGCTTCAGAACGTAAGTCTGTACAATTCCAAAGTTACCATGAAGAACAGAAGATCAGAAACTAAAATAGTCCTCGCTAAAGACTTTCTAACAAACTATTATTGCTAGGCACTTTTGTTTTGGGAATACTAAAATCTCCCAAGACCCACATGACTATGGAGTTTTGACAAAGCTGGAAACAGCAACGCAGTGGAGAGAGACTGCCCCGTTTAAGCCGTTTGTCGACAAATGGGGCTGCGGTCACTGTACCATGTCCACAGCCAAAAAGAAATTAACTTCAATCTAACCTCATGCTTCTTTTCTTTAAAGATTTTTTAAAGATTTATTTATCTATTCTTAGAGAGAGGGGAAGGGAGAAAGAGAGAGAGAGAGAAACACTGATGTGAGAGAGAAGCTTGCATCGGTTGCCTCTTGCACGCCCCCAACTGGGGACCTGGCCGGCAGCCTAGGCACGTGCCCTACTGGGAATTGAACTGGCGATCTTCGGTTTGTCGGACGATGCCCAATCCACTGAGCCACACCAGGCTTGGTTAAGCCTATACTTCTTACAAAAACTAATTCAACATGGACCATGGACTTAAACAATAACTCATAAAACTATAACATCATCCCAAAGGTGACTTTTAGAACCATCCGAAACAAAAGAGGCGTTTGGTTTTAACCGCAGGCACTGTGAGGGCGATGACGAAGACGGACGAGCGGTGCCAGGCAGTGTGCTCAGCGTTTTCCAGGCTTTAACCACTACCCCGGACCGCTCTGAGAAGGCAGAGCCTGACGTCACAGAGGAGACCACGAGGGGAAGCGCGGCCAGGCCAGCGGCAGAGTCCGAGCGCCGGCCCGCTCTGCAGCGCCGCCTTCCCCGTCGCTGCCATGGCTCTGCCCTGCAGGCTGGCCTCTGAAATGATACAACTGACATGCAAAACTAAGATCTTTCTTCCCGATGCATGAGAGACTTTTACAGGTGCCCGAACAAAGTTCGAATCTAGATGGAGGTGAAGAGCCAGCTGACCCAGGAACTTAATTCATTCCTTCACCCCTTTTCATTCTCCTTCGGTAGATAAATGGCTAGACCAAGAGGCAAGTGCCTGTCCTTGACCACCAGGAAGTCCTAAGGTCAGGGGGTGCCCTTCAACTCCCGTTTTTACATCTCCACCCACAATGGCAGGTGTGGACTTGCCAGAGACACCATGGCCGGAGCTTCCAGAGGAGCACGCCTACTCCCACCCGAGAGGACTTCAGACCCCACCGAGGGCTTTCCTCTGGTGGGACGGTGCTGGTGGAGAGAGACTGCCGCGTGGATTCTCGTCTCCTTTCAAGTTTCCCTGCAGACAGTGAGGGAGAATGTAGCATCGTGGCCAGCTGGTAAGCTGTTGGCTAAGCAGGCTGCTCACTGTCCAGTGTGAAAGCCTCGCACAGAAAGGGAAATTTAGGCACACTGTGAGGTGTTTCAGCAGACAGTTGCTCCCTCTTGTTCTAGTACTTGTGTCCACCTCGTTTCTTTTGCTTCTTTTCGTGGTGACGGCGGGAGGGACACAGAAACTCTCCGTGCGTGCACCAGGACTTCCCCAGCGCTGGCTGGAAGGCGCTGTCCAGGTACGGAAGGGTTAAGGCGTGGCCTGTGCAGTTGGCTCTCCACTCCTATCACTTTGAAAAGCCGCTGGGTTTACAGGAAGAGTGTGAGAATGTTGCAGCTTTCCCAGCCAACATTTGGTTCCCATTACTGTGAATAATCTCTCCCCTCCCTCCTGCCCCCAGCTCCCACCCTTTTTCTACTTTTTCCACATTTTATATTAAAAGTACATCAAACACTTTTCTTCCTTTTTAATATTTTCCTTAAGCTTCCTTCACTCTATCTGCTGGGTTCTGTGACTTTTCTGGTTATTCATTACTTAGGGAGGGGAAGGGTCAGGCTCCTTGGATAAAATCAGTCAAAAACAGAACCGGGAGAGAAAAGCACCTCAGCGGTGTGGGGGAAAGCAGCTGACTCACAGGGATTCTTTCTAGGCCTCATGGCTACTGAGAACCCTGTACCTTCCTGCTCCTTGGCCCCATCGCAGCTGTGGTCCTGCCCTGACAGAAAGCACCCCTAAATGTATCTGCAGACAGGGTCTATTCCTAATTTCATCAGCAACACACATAGAAGTGAGCATGTAAGAAACGGATGAGTGATACTCCAGAGGCGCAGAGAGAAAGATCAATGGTATGCAACGTGGGCAAGGGTGTGGGGAGAAGGGCGCCCTCCAGTTGAAGGGATAGCCTTTTTTAGAGGCCTATTTGACAGTATCTATAAAAATTCAAGGTGTACATATCATTTGATACAAAAATTCCACTTCCTGGACTATATCCTATAGAGATACTTGCACATGTGCACGGAGATTATATGTATAAGGTATTCTTGTACATCTGTATCACTACAGATGCCTAAATTAGATACAACTTAGTGCTCATTAATACAATGATAAAAAATAAATGATTATGTGCATTCATACTTGGGGAAACTACACACTGGCTAAAAATATTTAAGTGTATGTGAACAAACCAAAAAAACATGGAGCTATTAGGAAGACAAAAATCACAGAAAAATACATGGCAAAATATACAAATCAACCTTTTTACTGTGGCTGCCTCTGAGGAGGGGACTTTATCTCCTCGTGAACTATATACATATGTGTCTTTTAAATTTCTGTTAATTAGTTTGATGTGGCTTCATGTGTGTATTACTTGTTTATAAAGTATAAACATAAATCTTTTAGTCTATAGGAAACAGAAATATATAAAATATATAACTATATGCATTATTGTATTGTAATATATTAATTATTATAATTGTATATTTTTTGCTTTGATTCGGCCCTGTATAAATTGTCTTCCCTGGAAGAAGTTTGAAACTCAGAACATTTCTTAACTTTACAGCAGATACCAAGTCAGAGTTAAGAAAGCAGAGTATAGGGAATTACTGAGGGAATCAAGCCCCCGGACTCAGACAGAAGGGCAAAGACACGGACAACGAGGAGAGAAGAAATGCTGTGTCTAAGAGGCCCCACAGCTGCCACGGGGACAGTCGTAACAGTGAGCACAGTGAGCATGGACTGAACTGGCAATCACGCTGTGTGCGCACTGCTAGGATAGGAGGGAGGGAAGTGTGCGCTCATGCGTGTGTGTGTGGGGGGTGGGGTGGCGGGGGTTGGAGTGGTGGCAGGAGGAGGGAGGCGGTCCAAGAATGCTGAACTTCGATCATCTGGTAGGAAGTTAATCAACAGTATACAATATGAAAAGCCCCCAAATGGCAGCATAAACATTTGATTTTAAAAAGGTGAAGGTAGCCCTGGCTGGTGTAGCTCAGTGGATTGAGCGCGGGCTGCGAACCAGGCATCGCAGGTTCGATTCCCAGTCAGGGCACATTCCTGGGTTACAGGCCACGGCCCCCAGCAACCGCACACTGATGTTTCTCTCTCTCTCTCTTTCTCCCTCCCTTCCCTCTCTAAAAATAAATAAATAAAATCTTAAAAAAAAAAAAACTTCTTTCCTTCTAATGACCTGATTATTTAAAAAAAATTTTTTTTAAAGGTGAAGGTAAATAACAGAAGAAAAAACAGCTTTAAAGAAAAGGTTGAAAGCAGTTATTTCTGGGGTGTGGAAATTAAAGTTGGGTAGCCGTGAGAAGAGAAACAACAACAGGTTCCCATTTTCAATATACACCTTAGAATTACTTAACTTTTAAATCTTCGTAACTGAATTACTATGGGAACCAACCATGGATGTAGCCCCGAACACCCCCACCTCGTGGTATTCACATCCTTGTGCAGCACCCCCCAAACTGAACCGAGCTGGCATGTGGTGGAGATGAAGGTGTGTGTGTTTGAAAGACCCAAATGTGAGGGCTAAAACTCTAAGACTCCTGGAAGAAAACACAGGGAAAAGCTTCACAACATTGAACTTGGCAATGATTTCTTGGCTATGACACCAAAGGCACAAGCAGCAAAAGAAGAATAGAAAAACTGTACTTCATCAAAATTAAAAACTTTTACATGGAGGGTCATCAGTGGGGAGGAAGGAGAATGGGGGAAAAGGTACAGGGAATAAGAAGCATAAGTCATAGGTACAAAATAGACAGGGGGAGGTTAAAAATAGTACAGGAAATGGAGAAGCCAAAGAACTTACACGTACGACCCATGGACATGAACTAAGGGCAGGGCTGGGGGCAGGGGGGATGCTGGAGGGAGGGGCATGCAGGGCGGAGGGGGATGAAGGGGAGGAAAAAATGGGACAACTGTACTAGCATAATCAATAAAATATACTTAAAAAAACTTTTATTCATCAAAGGACACTATCAACACAGTAAAAAATCAGCCTTCAGAATGGGAGAAAATATTTGCAAATCGTGTGTGTGATGAGGGACAAACATCCAAGACCTACGGGCATCTCGCCCAACTGTGGACAGAGAAGGTGCTCGCCCAGTCTCCCCAACAGGGGCGCACCGACCACCGAGTGCGCACCGGCTCCAGGGTTCTGTGCGGAGGGCCCAGGCTCCAGCTGCGGCCACCACGTAGTGTATTTACACAGGAAGGATAAAGTGAATTAAGTAAGTTTAAGGAAAAAAGAATGTTTGTATGATCCAGCAATTCCACCTCGGGAACAGAACCGGAAAACTGAAAGCAGGAACACGAATAACGACTCGAACACCCATGTCAACAGCACGTTACCGACCAGAGCCCAGAGGCAGGAACAGCCCCAGTGTGCACGGACAGATGCCTGGGTAAGGATGTCGTGGTGCGCACAGTGGGGTTTTACTCAGCCTTAAAAGGGGAGGAAATTCTGACACAGTTATAACGTGGATGAGCCCTAAAGATACTCTAACTAAAACACACCCGTCACAAAAGGACAGCTACCGTATGGTTCCGCTCACGTGAGGCACCCAGAGGAGGCAGATTCCGAGAGAGAAGGTGGAAAAGTGGCTGCTGGGGGCTGGCAGACAGGAAGGGGAGAGTTCTTCTTGAAGGGACACAGACTTTCAGTTCTGCAGGATGGAAAGAGTTCTGGATGGGGATGGTGGTGACGGTTGTACAACACATGATAGACTTAATTGTAGACTTAAAAATGATTGAAATGGTAAATTCTGTTATGTGTATTTTATAATTAAAGCTTTTTAAAAAATGGAATGATGGTGTGTACCTTCTGAGGCTGGGTCATAAAAGACATTGTGGCTCCTGTCCTTCCCCTGAGTCACTCACCCTTGGGAATGCCAGCTACCGCAGCAGGAGGACACACAGGCTGGCCTGCAGAGGAGCCTGTGTGGTGAGGGCCGGAGGCCTCCTGCCAACGGTCAGCATGAACTCATCCTCCACGTGAGGGTGGGCCGTCACGACGCGGGTCTCCCCACCCCAGATACGCCTGCAAGTGACTGCGGCCTCAGGAAAGAGCCTGAGCCAGAGCCCAGCCAAGCTGCTCCTCGATTCCGACCCAGAGACCAAGATAATGCTTATTGTTTGAACTGCTAAGTTCTGAGATACTTTGTTACGTGGCAACAGATAACTCACACAATTACTCAGATAACAAATTGTAAAGGGAAAAGAATTATTAGCTGCCCAGCAATGTCGCCTCAGAGTGGCCTGCCAGCCTCCCACGGCACGTAGCAGGGCACATGGCCCTCATGGTCTGCTGCTGGTCGGTGCAGCCCTTCACTGAAGCCTGGGGACACCTCACGAGTGCGTAAGGTTTGATCGGTCTGCAAAATGCATTTACATATTTTAACACAGAGTTACAGCCACGTCTGTCTGTGGGACGGATGCTGAGCTGGCTGGGTCTTGCAGCTTGCTGTTGAGCAGGGTATACTCGCAATGTGCAGGATCACACTGGTGCCAAACACAGACAGCGTGCATTAGAATATGGAGAAACTTCTCGTGCATACTGAACAGTGAGGGTGGTAAATAAATAACCACTCAAACCGCTGGGGGGTCCTGAAGGACAGCCCAGTGAGTATAAATGCAATAATGTAATGGACACTGTGAGATGCTGCTCTACTTCAATGATTTTCCACCAGTGTGCCACAAGAACTTTTAAAACTATTTCATCAGAGGCACTGATCACTTTTCATTAGACTGTCGGATAAAAACAAGACAACAGCTGCCACCACAACAGCCATTCAGTGTGGATGCCCTGTCTTGAACCACACATCTACAGGTCCGACAACAGAGTGGTATCTTCTTGGTCCTATCACATGATAAGGTTGCTTCTGATTGGTTAATTCTTGGTACCAAAAATGCTTATATATAAGTATAGGCACCCAACTTTTTAAAAAGTCACTTTGGAGCAATAAGAGTAGGTAATTACTATTATTATTATTTTTTGTAAAGCAATCAAAATTATACCTAATTTATTTTATTTGTTTGTGTTTATTTATTTTTTTATTATTTATTTTGGTGTGCCACAGAATTTTAGCAATTGGTTTATATGTGCCATGAGATGAAAAAGGTTGAAAACCGCTGCTCTGCTTTGCCACTGACCCCACCACGGGGGATGCAGTGGGTTGGTATTGAGTCTTTTCACTCCTTCGAGGGTACTGAGCAACAGGCTAGTACATGGAATTGTGCTGCAGACACAAACAGGGCGATGGCCGGCTGCCACGGAGGGTATCTGACCAGCTCAGTGTTACGGTTCCTTCCTAGGGGAAGCCAAAGCTCATGCCCTGAAGACGGCAAGCACGTTGCGTTGCGGCTCTTGACCGGCTCCATTTAAATTTTTGTGGTACCAAAGACAGGCATGAGTGAAAGAGCTGCCCAGGAGAAAAGTCAGGTCTGTGATTATGAACCTAGGCATTTACATTCATTTGGCATACATTAAATTAGTGGGTATTGTGTGTCAGAAACTGCATGAAGGGACAAGAGTATAAAGATGTGTAAGTCTTGACTTCAAAGGAGATGGTGGCAGAAAGACATGGAAGTCTAATCATACGAAGTAAACGCTCCAGCTACAGACTGGTGGGCCACCTCTGGGTGGGACGCAGTGAAAGGCACAAGAACGCAAGGGATGGTGCTGGGCTGCAGCCGGAATGGCAGGACTGTGCCAGATACGAATGGGGAAGGGAAAGACAGTGGGAACACTAGGCATCTCAAAGACCCAGAAATGTTCAAAGCAAACACAAGAAAACAAAAAACTTCCCTGACTTCTTCAGTTCGAATTCATTATCGGGGCAGGTAATGGGACGAGATCCCCTTAGCCTGGCCTGCCAGGCACTGTAACCTTCCCATCTCACCCTCACTGCCCCTCCTTGCTCCCCACGCTCCCTCAACGCTGCCCTTCAGGCGTGTCCTCCATGCCTCCCGGGCTCCACATGAGTCGCTGCCATTTGCACCGAGTCAAGTAACAACCCATCCTCGGCAAAGTCTGTTCTGGTCTTCCTCCGAGAGCTTGTTCCTGGAGGCTGCAGGCTGCCTTTTATTGGCTTGTTTTCTGTACTGTCACTGGCCTCCCCACTGGAGCGACCACTAAGGCAGTGAGTTCACTGCTCTGGTCTCTGCCCACCTGGAGCCTGGCAACGTAACAGCCATGCGGCATTTGCTGGAAGAATCGATGGGCAAATCGGTGGGCACTCCCCTAGTTCTATGTTCTACCCGAAGAGGGGAGACCAGAACAGACACACCTGTGAGGAATCAAATAAAAAACTCACTGGGCACAGCATCAGAAGCCCTGGGTTCCAGCCCTTCCTTTATCGCCAGGTAGGCACGAGAATTTGCACAACATACTTGACTTCTCCAGGTCTCGGTTTTCCACGCCAGTAAAACAGGTATGGATGAGGTAATGTGGGTATATTCACAGTAATTCCCATTTACTGAGCACTTACTCTGTGGCAGGCACTGTACAAAAGTGCTTTTCTTATGTCATTTCATTTTCAGCTGCTCCTTGGGATATCCCTAAGAAGCAGGCGTTTTATCTTCATTTAGAGATTAAGAATAACAGGCTCACAGAACTTACCCTGGGTGACGAGACAAGTAAATGGTTAAAAGAAAGAAGGGATCCAAATCGGTCTGCTTCTGAAACACACGCCCTCAACCACTAGATCACTTAAATGTTGCTATCTTAGGTATTTTAAGAGTGTGGACCTTCTCAGGCCACAGGGCAGCTCGGAAAATGGCAGCACTCGTCCACCTGTGCCCCCCTGAGAGGAGGGTGCCTGACGGTGGCCAACGGGGCCCAAGTGACAGGGGCGTGCAGATGCACCACGCTCTGTTTGGGAAGGGGGAGCAGCCTCACTGGTGGAAGAAGCTCTGAGCTCAGAGAAGGAAAGGCCGGGTAAGATGCCACGGAAAGAGGAGACTGAAGGGCGGCCTGGGAGGACAGCGAGGGCAGGCAGAGGGGAGGACAGGACGGGACCGAGCCGAGCTGCTGCCGGGGGGCTGAGCAGAGGGAAAGTGAGGAGGGCCCAGGCTGTGGGTGGGCAGCGCCGCAGGAGGCGGGTGGCCGCACTGAGAGAAGGGTCCCCCAGAAGGGCAATTACGGCCTGAGCTGGGAAATGAGCTACGACCACCTCGCTTCTCCCAGAACCAAGAGGGTTAAGAGAGAGCTCAGCCTGGGGCTGAGGGGAGAGGAAGGGGGAGACCAGTAAGAAAAAGAATGACCCCACAGGTCTGAAAGGAAGAACCTGTAGGCTGGAGGAAGCGATGACAGAGGGTGCCTGGAACGGACCATTTAGTGCTTTCAACCTGTACCACGCTGAGTACTGTGGGGCTGAACTCGTGGTTTACCTCAGCTCTGCGAGAGATCAGCCTGTGCATCGCCCCCGCATAAACAAACACGGCCACTTTATAATGGTAAGTGCTATTCACACTACAGAGACCTCACTGCGCGCAGCACTGCATGGTTTACCAGAGCAGGTTTGCATGGATGACCTCACAGCACCCCCACAGCAGTCCAGGCACCGTCGTGTCCCACATGGCAAAATGAGGCTAAAGCTTTGTCCAGTGATCTGCCCCACGTCGGGAAGCACCAGGAGGCCCTGGGACCAGCACCTAGGTCTTCTGTTCCTGGTCCAGGGTTCTTTGTGTGGGAATGAAACACAGCCTTTCGTAGACTCACGTCTCAGGAGAGGCAGAACGAAGACATAAAAGCTAATTACACAAGGGGGCACACACTGTGCTCCCGAAGAGTGGAGTTCAGAGAATGCAAATCCGGGAGCGGCTGGAAAAGGGCTGAGGTGGCTGTGGCCTGGACGGGAGGGAGAGATGACTGAGGAAGGAAGCAGGGGAAGCTCCGAGTGGGGGCTTTAGAGGGGTCCCCTACCTACCCAGGTACCCTGCCCCCCACAGCAGGGCACTTACGAGTGTAATCATCTAACAAACACTTAACAGCTGGCATTGTGATAAATGCTGAGGACCCAGTAATGAACAAGACCTACATCCAAGAAATTTACTCCAAACCAAACACGTTAGGGTTGCATGTTGGGAGGTGGGAGATTATCTGTTCTTTTGAAAAAGAGAGATGATCTACTCTCCAAGTGATGCCTCAATCCATCAGAAAATGTTAAGAGCTCCTGTGTTTCCTTCTCCAAGGAGGACATACAGAAGATCCAAAATCACATGAAACGATGTTCAATATCACTAGCTATCAGAGAGATGCAGATTAAAACCACAATGAGGTACCACTTCACACCAGTCAGAATGGCCAACATAAGCAAAACAACAAATAACAAGTGTTGGAGAGGGTGTGGAGAAAAGGGGACACTAGTGCACTGTTGGTGG